>ML363491.1:1129-71057 GCA_005239505.1 Nicotiana paniculata | reverse complement strand
GGGGAGGGGAGGGGGAGGAGGGGGAGGGTCTCTATTTATAGTTTTTCAAATGGTTAAATTAGTAAATAATAAAAGTGTTATTTTTGAAAAAATATGCTCAAAAGGGGCTATTCTTGCAAATTAGCAGTTGGGCAACAGTCAAATTGTGTGATGACCCGATCAGTCATCTTATATTTTAGAACTTAATTATGGGTTTCGAGGTCTCAAAAACCTCATTTTAGCTTTTCTCGATTTGTGTGCGCAGTCTGGATGTTCTTCCGGAAGGCTTATATGTTAAAAACTGACAAAAGTAAGAATTTTTGTCTTAAAAATTCATTTGAGTTGACTTTAGTCAACATTTTGAGCAGACGGATCCAGATCCATTTTTTGATGGTCCCGGTGGGTCTGTATCGTAATTTGGGGCCTATGCGTATTTTTCCTGGAATCGAATTCGGAGGTCCTTAGCTCGAGTTATTGATTTTCGTTGAAAAATTGAAAGTTTGAAAGTTTTATGATTTTAAGAATCGACTGAGGTTTGGTCTTGTTGATACCGGGTCTATATTTTAGTTCTGGAGCCCGGTACAAGTCCACTATGATACTTATGACTTGTGTGTCGAATTTGGTGAGAAACATAGTTGATTTGACGTGATTCGAACGTTCGGTTGTGAAAATAAAAGTTTTAAAATTCTTGAAAATTCTCTTTGATTTGGTGTCGGATTCGTTGTTCTAGGCGTTATTTAGGCGTTTTGATCGCGCGAGTGAGTTCATATGATGTTTTAGGACTTGTGTGCATATTTGGTTTGGTGCATCAGATCTTCATATTTCGCATTTGCGAAGAAACTATTGCATTTGCGAAGAGTTGGGTCGCGTTTGCGATCCTCAGAGTCCGCGTTTGCGAACATTTTGTTCGCATTTGCGTAGGAAGCAAAAATGAAGGAGTTTCGCATTTGCGAAGCTTTTCTCGCATTTGCAAAACCCAGGTCGCAAATGCGACATCTGTAGCTGAACAAGATATGACTTAGACGGGATTTTTGGTTCATTTTTCAAATTTTCAAAACCTAAAACCTGAGAGGCGACTTTTCCAAAACTCTTTCTTCCCCAAATCACTGGTAAGTGATTTTAACCTATTTCCTTTCAATCTTTCACTACATTTCACAAGTTTTCAACCTAAAATCTAGAGCTTTCATGGTGGAATTGGGGGTTTTTGAGTAGAAATTAGGGATTTGGTAAATTGGGGATTTACACCTCAAATTGAGGTCGGATTCCAAAACTAATTACATAATTAGGCTCGGGGGTGAATAGGTAAAGGGATTTTGGTTCGACCCTCGAGTTTTGACCCAGCGGGCCCGAGGTCGATTTTCGACTTTTTGGAGAAAAGTTTGAAAAATCTAAATTTATGAATTGTAATTGCTTTCTTTAGCAATAATTGATGTTATTGAGTCGCTTTTGGATAGATATGAGTGGTTTTGAGGTGAATTCTAGAGGAAACGTTGTGATTGAGCATTGAGTGGCCTTTGGAGCGAGGTAAGTGTTATGTCTAACTTTAACTTGAGGGAATTAGGAACCCTCAGACTATTTGCTATGTGAATTTCATGTGAGCGGCATATATGTAAGGCGACAAGTGCTTATGCGCCGCCAAATTATCTGTTTTCCCGCTTTTCATGCATTATCTCTTTCTTTGTCTTAATTGCTACATGCTCTAAATGTGTCCACATGCCTAATGCTATTTGTTAGTCATTGTTTCCTTCTGCTCATGATATTAGCTCCTTCCATAATTTCATGGTCTCCTATTACTTATTCAAGTTGGTTTTTTTGTACCTTCTAGTTGTAAATTCTGGATTGGTCTCGCTGTGTAGTATTGTTTATGCGAATATTCATGTTGTTCAAGATTTCCTATTTGTTTCAGTTTGGTGTTTAGGAATTGTAAAGGATTTCTGTGATTTGAATTGTGAGTTTACTGTGCATACTGAATACTTGATATTGATATGGTAGGATCAGGTTGTACGCCGCAATAGGTGAACTATGCTTACGATATTGTGATATGGTGGGATCGGGTTGCGNTATATATATATATATATATATATATATATATGTATTCTTTATTGTTTATATTGCTATGAGGAAATAAGGGAGGATTATGTGACGTACGATGGGATCGGGTTGGCACCGCAACAACCTATGTGCTTATATTTCCCTGAGCTGTGTAATCGTTACAATATTTTCTTTTGCACTTAAGGATTGGTAAATTCTGAATGTTGCTGGTTATTTCCTGGAGTTGTAGTTATCACTTGCACTTTACTGCTTTATTCCATTATGTATTTCCTTTTATGTCTTTATTATATATATATATTATATATATATATATATGTGTATATATATATATGTATATATATATATGTATGTATGTATATATTGCGTACATGTTGTAGTGTGAGTGACCCGCCTTAGCCTCGTCACTACTTCGTCGAGGTTAGGCTCGACACTTATAGAGTGCATGGGGTCGGTTGTACTGATCTTGTGCAGATTTTGGCATTGGTCCCGATGATCGAAAGGCATAGCAGCTCGGACTGGTTCATTAGAGACTCAAGGTAGATCTGTTGGCGTTCGTAAACCTTGAATTCCCCGTCAATCTTTTCTATTTTTACTGTTTCCTTTGTTCAAACAGTTGTATTTCTTTCAAACTTTTACTTGTAGTAAAATCCTCGAAGTTCGTGAATGTGACTCTAGATCTGGGTTGTGGTAAATATTAAAGCATTTATAATATTCAGTACATACTTTATTTCGTTTTAGCTTAATTGATGTTATTTACTGAATTGAATAAGGATTGGTCTAATAATTCTTTAATGTTGGCTTGCCTAGCAAGTAAAACATTAGGCGCCATCACGGTCCCGAAGGTGGGAATTCCGGGTCATGGCAAGTTGGTATCAGAACACTAGGTTTCCTAGGTCTCACAATTCACGAGAAGGCTTAGTAGAGTCTAGAGGATCGGTACAGAGACATTTGTACTTATCTTCCAGAGGCTATGAAGTTTAGGAACAAATTTCACTTCTGTCCTTCTCTATCGTGTGATTTTGTTCTCTCAATGCTAATTGAACTCTTCTATTCTTATTCTCTCGCAGATGGAGAGAACACGTACCGCATCTTCAGTTGAGCAGTAGCCAGATCCTCCATTAGCAGCTCCCACGAGGGGCAAAGGTCGAAGCCGAGGCCGTGCCAGAGGCCGAGGCAGGGGCAGGGCTCAGCCCAGAGCCCAAGCAACAGCCCCAACAGTGGAGCCTCAGGTAGAGTTTGACGAGGAGGTTCCAGCCTAGACTGTTCCTGCTGAGCCAGCTCAGGTTCCGGAGGGGTTCATCACCATCCCTGTGCCAGGATGCTTTGGTCCGTTTGGTAGGCCTTATGGAGAATGTGTCCCAGACTGGCGCATTCCCCATGGAACCAGCCATCTCTTAGGCTATAAGAGGAGCACAGACCCCTGCTACTCACACTCCGGAGCATATGGCTCCCCAGTATCAGACTCTAGAAGCTCATCTAGTCGGAGTAGTTTAGCCGGTTGTTGCGGCACATACTGGTGATGGGTCAGCTATGTCTTCTCATGCTTTATGGAGGTTGGAAAGGTTTACCAAGATCTTTCCAATTCACTTAAGTAGTGCATCTTCAGAGGATCTCCAGGAGTATCTTGACAGATGTCATGAGGTGCTAAGGAACATTGGTATAGTGGAGACCATTGGGGTCAATTTTGCTGCATTCCAGATGTCAGGTTCTCCAAGAAATGGTGGAGAGATTATTTGTTGACCAGACCAGCTGGGTCGCCTGCTCTTACTTACGACCAGTTCTCTCAGCTCTTCCTGGAGAAGTTTCTATCTATCATATTGAGAGAGGAGCATCGACGTCAGTTCGAGCGCCTCCAGTAGGGCAGTATGACTGTTACTTAGTATGAGACCCGTTTTGTGGAATTGGCCCGTCATGCTCTTCTTCTAATTCCTACTGAGAGAGAGAGAGAGAGAGAGAGAGAGAGAGAGAGAGAGAGAGAGAGAGAGAGAGAGAGAGAGAGAGAGAGAGAGAGAGAGAGAGAGAGAGAGAGAGAGAGAGAGAGAGAGAGAGAGAGAGAGAGAGAGAGAGAGAGAGAGAGAGAGAGAGAGAGAGAGAGAGAGAGAGAGAGAGAGAGAGAGAGAGAGAGAGAGAGAGAGAGAGAGAGAGAGAGAGAGAGAGAGAGAGAGAGAGAGAGAGAGAGAGAGAGAGAGAGAGAGAGAGAGAGAGAGAGAGAGAGAGAGAGAGAGAGAGAGAGAGAGAGAGAGAGAGAGAGAGAGAGAGAGAGAGAGAGAGAGAGAGAGAGAGAGAGAGAGAGAGAGAGAGAGAGAGAGAGAGAGAGAGAGAGAGAGAGAGAGAGAGAGAGAGAGAGAGAGAGAGAGAGAGAGAGAGAGAGAGAGAGAGAGAGAGAGAGAGAGAGAGAGAGAGAGAGAGAGGTTGAGGAGGTTTATTGAGGGACTTGCTCAGCCTATTAGATTGCAGACGACTAAGGAGACTGGGAGTGAGATTTCTTTTCAGGCGGTTGCCAATGTCGCCAGGCGAGTCGAGATGGTTCTTGCACAGGGAGGTCATGGGTTTGACAAGAGACCTTGTCACTCCGGTGGGTTCAACGGTGCCTTGTCTGGAGGCAGAGGTAATTTTGGTAGAGGCCATTCTTCCAGGCCGTTTCAGCGCTTCAGGCATCCCACAGTGCTTCAGGGAGTCGTGGTCCTTATGTGCCTCATTCTTGACAGCCAGCCTACAGTGCACCACCAGCTCTTATCAGTGCACCTCCTATTAAGAGTTATTACCGTGTTCATCCGGCCCGTTTGGGTCAGTCTCAATTTTTGCAGCAACAGTACCAGGATGGATGTTTCTAGTGTGGTGGTTATGGGTATATTAGGAGGACATGTTCGAGATTATTGGGAGACCCGCCATAACATCAGGAATCTCGTGCCATAGTTTCGGCACCACCTGCTCAGCCAGCCAGAGACAGGGGTCAGGCAGCCAGGGGTAGAGGTCAGACTTTTAGAGGTGGAGGTCAGGCCATTAGAGGTGGAAGCCAACTAGCTAGAGGTCGTCCCAGGGACGTGGTTTAGAGTGGTGGGGCCCAGCCCCAATGTTATGCTTTTACAACCAGGCGTGAGACTAAATCATCCAACGCCGTTATTACAGGTACTGTTTCAGTTTGCAGTAGAGATGCTTCGTTTCTATTTGATCCAGAATCTAATTACTCCTACAGGTCATCCTATTTTGCTTTATATTTGGTTATGCCTCATGATTCTTTGAGTGATCCTGTGTATGTGTCCACACCTGTGGTGTTTTCTATTGTTGTAGGTCGTGTTTATCGTTCATGTGTGGTCACCATAGGAGTCTTGAGACTAGTGTAGATCTTCTACTTCTCGATATGGCCGATTTTGATATCATTTTGGGTATGGATTGGCTGTCACATTATCATGCTATATTGGATTGTCACACCAAGACAATGACCTTAGCCTTGCCGGGATTGCCTCGATTAGAGTGGAGAGGGACTTCTGGCCATTCTACCAGCAGGGTTATCTCTTATGTGAAGGCTCAACATATGGTCGAGAAGGGGTGTCTAGCTTATCTGGCTTATGTCCGCGATTCTAGTGCGGAGGTTCCTTCCATGGATTCTGTACCAGTTGTTCGTGAGTTTCCTGAGGTGTTTCCCACAGACCTGCCGGGGATGCCACCCGACAGGAATATTGATTTCTGTATTGATTTGGCTCCGGGCACTCAGCCCATCACTATTCCGCCATACTGTATGACCCCGCCAAAGTTGAAAGAATTGAAGGAGAAGTTGCAGGATTTGCTTGATAAGGGCTTCATTAGACCTAGTGTCTCGCCCTAGGGTGCACCGGTGTTGTTCGTGAAGAAGAAGGATGGATCGATGAGGATGTTCATAGACTATGAGTGGTTGAACAAAGTCACCATCAAGAACAAGTATCCATTGCCGAGGATTGATGACTTATTTGATCAGATTCAGGGTGCCAAGGTGTTTTCGAAGATTGGTTTGAGATCTGGCTACCATCAATTGAGGATTAGGGCATCCGATGTCCCTAAGACAGCTTTTCGGACTCGGTACGGGCATTATGAGTTTCTAGTGATGTCCTTTGGGTTGGCAAATGCCCTAGCAGTTTTCATGGTTTTGATAAGCCGAGTGTTCAAGCCTTATTTGGACTCCTTTGTGAATGTGTTTATTGATGATATCTTGATCTACTCCCCCAACATAGGGTAGCATGAGTAGCATCTTAGGATTGTACTCCGGACTCTGAGGGTCAGCCAGTTGTATGCTAAATTTTCTAAGTGCGAGTTTTGGTTGGATTCAGTCGCTTTCTTGAGGCACGTTGTATCAGCAGAGGGCATTCAGGTAGATCCTAGAAGATTGAGACAGTTCCGAGCTGGGGTTTGGCGGGATATTACCGTTGATTTGTAGATGGGTTTTCATCTATAGCAACCTTGTTGACCAGGTTGACCCAGAAATGTGCCCCATTCAGATGGTCAGACGAGTGTGAGGTGAGCTTTCAGAAGCTCAAGACCGCTTTGGCTACAACACTGGTGTTGGTGTTGCCCACAAGTTCAGGATCTTATACGATATATTGTGATGCGTTCCGTGTTGGGCTCAGTGCAGTATTGATGCATGAGGGTAGGGTGATTGCATATGCGTCATAGCAGTTGAAAGTTCATGAGAAGAATTACCCTGTCCATGACTTAGAGTTGGCAACCATTGTTAATGTGCTGAAGATTTGGAGGCACTATCTTTTGATGTGTCGTGTGAGGTTTTCATGGATTATCGGAGCCTTCAGTATTTGTTCAAGCAAAAGGATCTTAATTTGAGGCAGAGGAGGTCGTTGGAGCTATTGAAAGACTATGATATCACTATTTCGTACCACCCCGAGAAGGCCAATGTGGTAGCTGACGCCTTGAGTAGAAAGGCAACGAGTATGGGCAGCCTAACGTTCATTCCAGTCGGTGAGAGGCCGCTTACATCAGATGTTCAGACTTTAGCCAATGAGTTTGTGAGGGTGTATATTTCAGAGTCCAGTCGTGTTCTAGCTTGTACAGACGCTCGGTCTTCTTTGTTTGAGCACATCAGGGATCAGCAATATGACGACCCTCATTTGTTGGTCCTTGGGGACACAGTGTGGCACGGTGGTGCCAAACAGGTTACTGTTGGAGATGACAGAGTTTTGAGGATGCAGGGTCGTGTTTTTGTGCCTAATATGGATGGACTTTGTGATTTTATTATTGAGGAGGCCCACAGTTCCCAGTATTCCATTCATCCGGTCGCCGCCAAGATATATCAGGACTTGCGGCAGCATTATTGGTGGAGGAGGATGAAGAAGGATATAGTTGCTTATGTAGCTCGGTGTCTAAATCGTCAGCAAGTAATGTATGAGCATCAGAGACCTGGTGGTTTGCTTCAGAAGATAGAGATTCCCGAGTGGAAGTGGGAGCGAGAGCGTATCACTATGGATTTCGTTGTTGGACTCCCACGGACTCAGAGGAAGTTTGATATCGTTTGGGTCATTGTGGACATGCTGATCAACTCAGCGCATTTCATTCCTGTGGCAGTTACCTATTCTTCGGAGCGGTTGGTAGAGATTTATATCTGCGAGATCGTCCGTCTTCACAGTGTGCCCGTGTCTATCGTTTCTGATCGAGGTACGCAGTTCACCTCGCACTTCTGGAAGGCAGTACATCGTAAGTTGGGCATGCTGGTTGAGTTGAGTACAACATTTCATCTTTAGACGGACGGACAATCCGAGCGCACTATCCAGATATTGGAGGATATGCTCCGCGCATGTGTTATATACTTCGGAGGATCGTGGGATCAGTTCTTTCCCCTTGCAGAGTTCGCCTACAACGACAACTACTGGTCGAGCATTCAGATGGCCCCCTATGAGGCATTATATGATAGGCGGTGCGGTCGCCGGTATGGTAATTGAGACAATGATAATATCAAGGGCCCTATTTCAATTCCACACTAACTCTAATAGTTTCTAAAACTAAGTACTAGGGTAGGCCGGAAAAGATATAGATTTTACTTAAAGTTGTCAATAGGTAGGAGTTAAGTTATAAATCACTGTGAAGTTTTAATATACATGCATCCAAAATGTGTTTTAATTAAAACAAACACTAAAATAAAAAGTACAAGACAATTCAAAGTGAAGACTGAGCTTTTCTACCAGAAGGGAGACTTCAATTGATTCACCAATTTTCTCACATTGCCTCTGGTTTGGATTGCATTTTATGTCATATTATGAAGAAGGCAAGGAGTTCTATGCAGGAATCTCAAGCTGCAGAGAGGAAAACAAATATTGTTATTAAAATTTTAAGGTACCAAGGAAACATAAGAAGCAATAAGTAATAGATCAAATTATCCCAAAAGCCAAAAGAAATATTGACTTTCTACTAAACAAGGATTATCATTTTCTAATTTACATAGACTGAAAGAGACGTCACCTTTTTTGAGGTTACATTTTACATACATAAGGCAATAAAGATATCTAAGTATACACAAATAATATTAGCTATACACATGAAACTCTACCACCTTGATCACCCAGGAACACCAAATATACCTATGTCTTTCAGTGGTGGTATCCCCATTCCATTTAAAATTTCCAACGCTCTTGGAAACTTTTCTCCTTTTTCCCAACTGGGAGCTCAACTAACTACAGTAACACAACAACAACGATCCAATAAAATTTCATAAGTGAGGTGTAAAAAGAATAGTATGTACGCAGACCTTACCCCTACCTCGAAGGCGTACAAAAGCTGTTTCCAAAGGGAGCTCAACTAAGGTTCCGTGAAATCACTATTGAAAATAAATAAACACCTTTTTTCTTCAATTATTTAATACCTTACAATCCGTAAATAACATCGAGAAATTAATTAGCACTGTAAGTCAACAAAGTTGCTGCATTATATGGAGGTTGCTATTTATAAGAACTATTTATCTTTTGGCAGAGAAAAATTAAATTTACAAAGACAATAAAATATTAAGGCCTAAAATATATTATATAAGAGACAGGGTCCACAGAATTATACTACTGAGGCATGAAGAACAATATTATAATAGTATTTTATTTTCAATAAGAATTACTTAACTACGGAAACAAGAAGAACATCAGTAACAAGAAATTACATGCTCTTTGAGATGTCAAATATCAAATCTTTAGGGGCATATATTTTACCGTTGACAAAGTAATCAGAAGCAAACGGAGCATAATTTACCGAACAAGGCACTCAAATCTTAACAGAAAAAAGAAAGTACATAATAAAATATTAGGAAGTCAAAAGCATTTGTCACAAGAATTTGGCAACTTATAACTTCCATTTCAGATTTCCACTCAACACAAGTCAAGTTATAAAGATATCTTATTATTGTCCTTCTCTACTCGTAGTTCTTAGTTCCATATACAATTAGTGTATACTACAAGTTCGTATAATCTAGTCAACCAGTATCATCCCAAGAATGCCTACTAATCATCAGAGAAAACATTCACCTCTCGTCGATGCCTCAATTATTTAAAAAAAGCAAAATTTTTATCAGAATTATATAGTATAGAATCCTTCTTTGGGTAAATAGCAGTGTTCCAACACTCGATTCATCAAAATTAAAAAGAAGAGCTTTGTTAATGCCTAATAAGCCGTCACAACCACACAACAAACAACTAAGTACACAATAGCTAGGTTGGTACATATATTATGAGAAATTAATAACAAAAATTTATCTAAGTTAACAACTAGGGCACAAACTAAATACCAAAAAAACAAAAAAATAATCAAAACACAGAGCAAAAATAGAAGGAAAAAAGGAAAAAAAGCCAAACCTAAGGCTCGGTATCTGCAAAAATGCTGAAAATTGGCAGAGGCTGTTGAGAGATGATATTCCTGATCCAAATGCAAAAATAAATCCATCTACACTGAAGCAAATAAAAACTAGACGGAAAATTACCTCCCCCCCCACATATATATATATATATATATATATATGAGAGAGAGACAGAGAGATGAATTGGATAACCTGGTGATAGTGACTTGCCATGGTGAAGGCGCCACCTGCGGTTGGATGAGAGTTAGCAAGGGAAATTGGGATAAATAAAAATGAAAGAAAAAGAAATATCAGGACAGTGGATGAACTAGAGTTGAATTTAGTGGGTACTTTTTGTGGTTTACAGGTAGAGAATGGGTGAGCGCGCGTGAACATTTAGAGGAAAAAGTTGGAGAGAATATAAAATACTAAAAGTTGGGTTTCTATTAAACTTTTAATGGCTATTTCTTTCAATTACCACTATATGTGTATCTATTTCTGGCAATTAATTTATTGCCTAAATAATAGCCATAATTAGTAGTTTTTGTAGTAGTGCTCAAGCACGAAACTGATCAACCAGTTTCCAGCTCCGAGTGTGGATCCTGACCGAAAGAGATCGATCGTCATCTCCATTCCGGAGAATGACCAGGTCCTCTTTGTTCCCGTAGGGGTTGCCAGTTACCTTCGATGTCTGGTGACTGAGGAAGACCAAGTCAAGATGAACGAGGTAGACGCGCACTGCTTGTTCAACGAAGCACAACATGCGCTAAACCAGGTAACTTCAGATATCTCTTGATGAATTTATTTGTACTTAGACGAATTTATAGATAATCCTAACATTTTTCTTTTTGTCTGTAGGCCTCGGTGACTCCTCATGAAACTTTTATTCGATATCGGGACGAGCTGAACCATCTTGAAGCCGAGGTCCGAGGGCTCACTAAGAATAGAGATACTTACAAACTTCACAGCGAGCAGCGTGAAGTAGAGGCTAAGAGCCTCCGAGCTGAGCTGGAGGTGGATCGGAAGGAGCACACTGACCTGGTCGAGCGGGTAAAAATATTTGAAGTTAGTGACAATGAGGTAGACTCAGTGACTAATGGTCAGAATCCGTAGGTCCAATAGAAGATTGATCAGATCGACCAACTCCAAGCTGAGATGGATGCAGTTAAGGCCGAGACCGAAGAGTGGAGAGGCAGGATGGATCGCCTGGCCTCGAAAAAGGAGACTGCCCGGGCGCAACTGGCTTCGGTTGAGGTCCAGCTTTGAGGGGCAAAGGAAAAGGACGAGGTGCACGCCCAAAAGGTTGAGAAGCTCCAGTCGCAGCTAAGCTTGGCCGTCTCTGATTGAGAAACTCTTGCCAAGGATCTTGAAACAGCCAAGTCAGTGATTGTGGTGGTCAAAGACGACGCCGACGAGATGGTGGCCTAATATAGGGCCGATGCCGAGGCAACCCAGGATCGAATAAAGGATATTATAAAGCATGCGAAGCGAAAATCCTAAAGAGAGGCCCTCGAGGAAATTCATTCTCGGGGTTTCGACTTATCGGTCAAAATTGAGAGTGCCAAGGGGCTGAAATCCGAGGCCAAGAAGTTGGCGTATTTCGAGAAAGAAGAAGACTCCGAGGTTCGAGTGGATGTGAGGGTGGAGGAGACTCCGAAGACCCTGACGGCGAGGCGGGCTCTAGTGAAGACCAGGCTGTTTAAGTGCCTTGTACAATTTCCTTTGTTTTTTGTGTTTTTGTACTTTTGTATTTTTTGTCAAGGCTGTTTGACCTTTGTAAACACTATACACACACACACACACACACACACACACACATACACACATATAAGTCTTATTTTTTCCCTTCGACAATTTCTAAGTTTGTTTTCCTTTGCTTTATTCTTTATATTTGCAAAGATCGAAATGCCTTAACATGGAATAGTTAGGTCATGTTCGGAGGTTCGAACAGGCCTTGCCTTCGACATTATTTTGTTTAAGGCATCGTGGGGGTTCGGTATGGCCGAAAACTTTCCCCTAAAGTACTATATTTTTTAGATTATAGTTTGACAAGAGTAGCCTTTAGAAAAGATTTAAAAATTTTGAAGGCCTTGTTTTTTTGTTACGAGTCTCGGACGTCTGGAGCCATTTTAATATGGACTTAGACTTTTTAGTTCAGGTGTTTCCTAGTGGGCTTGTTACCCCGAGTTATCCGGGATTGCCTAAGATAATAGTCCCCGAGTGGGGATGGCCGTAGCCTTTCAGGTTCGGGTGTTGCCTAATAGGTCTTATGCCCCTGAGCTCTGATAGCCCGGGCCATCTGAGTTTGTCTTTGGACGGCATCCCGAGTGAGAGGTATCCTTTGAACTCGGATAACGGCGTCCATTGGGCTCGATATATTTAGGGGATTGAATGTAGGAAATTTCTTTAAGAGGAAAAGATTTTTAAGGGACAAGATATTTATCTGCAAGGTAAAAACTTTTTTTATTTCTATGTGTAATATATACGATTACACATGTGTATAAGCTTTATGTCAGGTCTCGAGCAGTATATGTAGGCACGGTTCATTTGACTGTTTGACCCTTACAATAAATCCTATCGATCGAGCCGAGATTATTCGGTCACAAAGCTTCTTTCCTTGCTAAAGACATTGTCCGAGGGTGATGCCCCCTAGTGCTCGAGGTTAATCATAGAGAAGCCTCAAATACCGTTGTTGTGCTCTTCAACACCGGTTCGTAGCCGACCTTCAATTCTAAGTTATCATGATTTACTGTTGCCTCATTAAAAACCTTGACGAACCCATTTGGGACAAAACCGGTTCAAGGGAAAAAGAGTGCAACGCGTGCTTTCAAGCCTAAAATTATATCGTTCTTTGATGGTTGCCTGCAAGTGTTAGTTCGAAATGCAAATAAGTAAAATGAATGACTGGGGTCGTACCTTAGCAGTAATATCTCTTCAAGTGAGTTATGTTTCAGTTCTTCGGTGAGCTCACCGTTTATTGTCCCGAGTTTGTATGATCTTTTTCCGGTGATCTAGATAATTTCATAAGGACCTTCCCAGTTCGGCCCCAACTTCCCTTCGTTTGGTTTCCAGGTGCTTAGTGTGACCTTTATTTAAACCAAGTACCCAACATTGAAATGTCGAAGGTTGGCTATTCAATTGTAATACCTCTCGATCCGCTGCTTTTGGGTGTCCAAGCGAACAAGGGCGGCTTCGCGCCTTTCATCTATCAGATCCAAGCTCGTATTCATGGCTTCGTCGTATGATTCGTTAGTTGCATATCGGAACCTGAGACTTGGTTCTCCGACTTTGAATGGTATTAGAGCTTTGGCACCGTAAACTAGTGAGAACAGGGTGGCCCCGGTACTGGACTTTGAGGTCGTACGGTATGCCAACAGAATTTCGGGCAATATTTCTTTCCATTTTCCCGTGGCATCGATCAACCTCCTTTTGAGGGTTAGGAGTATGGTTTTGTTAGTGGATTATACCTGTCCGTTCCCAGTAGGGTGGTAGGGTGTTGATAGGATCCTTTTGATCTTATGGTCCTCGAGAAACTTGCTTACTTTGCTGCCGATGAAATGTTTCCCATTATCGCATACGGTCTCGACTGGAATTTTGAACCGGTATATGATGTGGTCCTAAATGAAATCAATGACTTTCTTCTTCCTGACCTTCTCGTATGCCTGGGCTTCCACCCACTTAGAAAATAGTCAGCCATAAACAATATAAATTGAGCCTTACTGGGTGCCCATGGAACGGGGCCAACGATGTCCATCCCCCATTTCATGAATGACCAGGGTGACAAGACCGAATGCAGCAGCTCCCTGGTTCGATGAATCATCAGAGCATGTATTTGACATTCATCACATTTTTGTACAAACTCCTTCGTGTCCTTTTCCATGTCGATCCAGTAATAACCGACTCTGATTACTTTTCGAACCAATGATTCGGCACCTGAATGATTCCCACAGGTACCTTCGTGAATTTCCCTCAGAACGTACTAGGTATCTCCCGGTACTAGACATATCGCGAGCGGGCCATTGATTTTAAACAGGGTTCCATCTTCGGACAAGCTAAACTGGGCCGCCTTCGTATGCAGGGCCCTCGATTATTTTGGGTCCGAGGGCAGTTTTCTGGTCATAAGATATTCGATGTATTTATTTCTCTAGTCCCAAGTTAGGATCGTTGAGTTTATCTCGGCATGGATTTCTTCCACTACCAATATCATGAGTTGTACGACTACCCCCGAGTTGAACTCGTCATCCTCACCGACGATCCCAAGTTAGCAAGGGCATCGGACTAACTGTTTTGATCCCGAGGTACGTGTTGTAAAGTCCACTCCTTGAACCGATGTAATGTTACCTGCAAATTATCCAGGTACCTTTGCATTCGTTCTTATCTGACCTCGAACGTCCCATTAACTTGGTTCACCGCAAGGAGGGAGTTGCACTTAGCTTTGATCACCTCCAGCCCCAAGCTTTTGGCTAGTTCGAGACTTGTAATCATGGCCTCATATTCGGTCTCGTTGTTAGTCAATTTTACAGTCCTAATAGATTGTCTAACTACAATGCCTGTTGGTAGCTTCAATACGATGCTAATTCTAGACCTTTTTGCATTTGAGGCGCTGTCCATAAAGAAGGTCCAGATCCCCGAAGACGTCCCCGAGTTCACCAGCAACTCTCTTTCGACCTCGGATATTAGGGCTGGTGTAAGGCCGCCCACAAAGTCTGCCAGAATTTGAGATTTAATGGCGGTTCGGGTCGATATTCAATATCATACCCGCTGATCTCCACGACCCATTTGGCCAATCGTCCTGAGAGCTCGGATTTATGCATTATATTTTGCAATGGGCAAGTAGTCACAAAACATATGGGATGACATTGAAAATAGGGTTTCAGCTTCCTAGAGGCTCTTAGCAAAGCGAACGCCAATTTTTCTAGGTGAGGGTACCTAGTTTGGGCCTCTCCTAGAGTCCTGCTAACATAGTAAATTTGAAATTGCATACCTTGCTCTTCCCGGACCAGGACTCCACTTACCACTGCTTCTGATACCGCTAAGTACAGGTAGAGTTGCTCGTCCGTCTTTAGAGTATAAAAAAGAGGTGGGCTCGATAGATACCTCTTGAGTTCCTCCAAGGCCCGTTGGCACTCCAGTGTCCATGAGAAGTTATTCTTCTTCTTCAACAGTGATAAGAATCGGTGGCTCTTGTTAGAGGACCTTGAGATGAATCACCCTAGGGATACTATGAGTCCGATTAATCTTTGAACGACCTTCACATTGTCCACAACTGTGATATCTTTGATGGCTTTGATCTTGTCGAGATTGATCTCGATTCCCCGACTTGATACCATCAACCCAAGGAATTTACCGGATCCAACTCCAAATGCACATTTCTCCGGGTTCAGCTTCATATTGTATTTCATCAGTATGCTGAAGGTTTCCAGCAAATGTTTCAAATGGTCCTCTGATTGCAGGGACTTAACTAACATATCGTCAATGTAAACCTCCATTGATTTTCCTATTTGTTCCTCGAACATCCGGTTTATTATGAGTTAGTAGTTGACACCAACATTTTTTGATCCGCACGGTATCACGTTATGGAAGTAGGTGCCTGATGTCACCCAAATTCAAACCACTGATTGGGATTGAAGCGGTCGATTGCAATTATAATTACCCAACTGGGAGTCGGGATCAATTCCTCAGGGAGCGTAGATGGGATTAGGTATATACTCGTACAAAGCGTATAACGTGTCTAAGATGCACTTCCACATACTTTGTTGTTTTAATCTACTTCTAAATTATGCTACTGCTTGCAAATGTAAGGCTAGAGAACAATATTTTTAGTGTTGTTTTTCAAGTTTGTAAAAGATCCAGGGCTGTGACTTTAGAGCAGGTTTCAATGGTCGGGGTATAATATAGCAATCAACACGCAATTACCCACTCAATACCTCTCGGTCATAGAGTGGTTTTGCCCAATTTGGCTTTCTCAAGTCCAAATGGATAATACATAGAACAATTGATAGATGCTCAAGTCGGGTTTTACTATCTCTAAATTCAATCCTTTAATTGGGACTATCAATTTCTTGAGTTCATCCCAATTTCTTATTAGCCAAATTTTCCTAGACCCAGTCTCGCTTTCTCAAGTAGAGACTAAGTCAAATGGGCTTGAATCAATGTTTGGAAACCTTTCATTCTACAATTAGAGCAAGAACTAGGCTAAATACTGCACACCCAACCATAAACAAGTCCTATATCAAATACCCATAGGTACCCACAATAGGGTTGGGTCACAACCCTAGCTAGAAATTTAGCTACTCATAGATGGAAATGAAGAAATTAAAGAAGAAAGATGATTAAACTCATATTAAAAGGTAAAGAGATGAAAATCCAATGTAAAATAGACAAGCTATCATAAAATTTCCTAAAACATTAAAGAAAAATGGCTCCCTACTTTCAGATGTACAAACTTGACCTAATTTTTTCAAAAACGATTATTTGTACACATCTAAAATTTTCGAACAAAATTGCCCTTTCAGAGGTTCTGCGGCCGCGCATTTCTGTGTGCGGTCCGCACTTGGATGCAACTCTTGACAGGAGGGACTTCTGTGGCGGCACAATTTTGAATTGTGGCCGCACTTCTTAAATTCTATGGGCCGCACATTTCTGAGTGCGGCCATACTTTTGAGTTCTGCGGCCGCACAACTATAGTGCGGTCCGCACTTCTTGATTGACTCAAACTTGGAACTCTCTGATCTTCATCTTCTGCGGTTGCACAATTACTGTGCGGTCCGCACTTTTCAAAGCTGCTCTGACAAAAATCCTTCATGATCTGCAGCCGCAGACAAAATTCTACGGTCCGCACTTTGGCCTTTTTCGTTGACTTTTGTCCTTGTCCAAAAATACTCCTTCTTGAGTTGAATTTCATCACTTTGGATTATTTTCCAACACCATTCAAGAAAGCATATTTTATCAGTTTTCGGGAATACCTTTAAATATTTTTGAGCTAAAATGAAAGTAAAAAGGACGATAAGTAGTCAAAATCCTCACTTATCAACTCCTCCAAACTTAAGGTTTTGCTTGTCCTCAAGCAAATAAGGTAATTCCCACCTCCACAAGAAAAAAGCTATTTCAGCTAGCCTAAGGTGAATCAAACACACATCAGTTGGGACCAATAATTACCCACACACTCATGAATTATCAACATGGCACTGTTTTGAAGGTTAAAGCACGAATAACTCTAGTGTGACACTTGAGTATCAAAATTTGACTTTACTCATCAAGGAAGTTCGCTCTTTCATGTAGGTCACTGTGGATCCCAAACTCCTCCTATTATACTCTCTTTTAGCTCATCTCACTTAAGAATGTGGCACTCAATTCAATGACTTGTGAAAAGTTCGCTCATCACTCTCAAAAGAATGTCACAACTACCGCTCTAAGTACCATATGCTTGCCCCTTACGTAGATCACCACTAATGTAAGCTTACTCGGCTTGAAATCCCGTAGGCCTTTTTCGGTATGTAATGACGGCTTTTGGACTAAGGTGGGAAATGTTGGAATAGAACGGGTTCATCTTCCCTTAAGCACTCCATTTTATCTTTTTGGCTCATGTTTTGCCGACTCTTTGAGTCATTTTTTTCCTTAGGGGTATTAGAGAGACTTAACATCACTCTTTCTTGGTCATGATATTCATTTTCTCCTTCCTTGTTTTCTCCATGCTTTGCACTTTTGCTTTCTATTGAATCCCTTCAACTCTTCAATTTATTCACTTTCTATTTGTGTTTTTCTTTTGTTCTTTTTTTTTTATTTTTCTTTGCCTTTCCTTTTATTCATTTATTTTCTCATTTTTTGGACCTTGATACCTCTTTCAAACTCCTCGTCTCTCCCTCAAACTTATGTTTTCGCCATTTGTTTCTCATGAGTGTTAAGGAAAGCTCGGGTGCCAAGAGAGGGTAACTATAAAACGGGTAAAGGCTTGTAACATGATTATCAAATGAAAAAGGCTTTAGGCTCAAACAAGTTGACTAGGGATAACATCATTGGTGGGCCATGAAAAGTTTCAAAACGGGTCAAGGAAAGCCTACAATCACTTCTCAAGCCAAGTGAAACTTAGAATTTCACCTAGAAATCGGGGCAAGTTCTAGACCATTCACACGGGTACTTGGACTTGTAACAAAACATCTCACCTCTCACACAGCTGGATTGTTAAAGAGGACAGAGCCGAGGGCCCACAACAACCGTATTCAAGATTGAAAATCGCTAATGTAACAAAACCACTCGATGATTTCGTAAGTCAATACAAGAGTCACAATGTCACTAACTAGAGTCATTTCTTTCCAAGAACTTGTTTTTAACCATAAGCGTGTAGTTAAGTGTGTTGGTACCAAGTGAAGTATGCTTGACCCTTTTATTCATTAAGACTACTGTTTTTACCTAAACATCAAAAACAGACTCAATCCCTTAAGAAGATTGTCACGCCATCCATCGTTGGGAAGAGCCACCTGATTCACACAAAACCCACCTTTGGAAAGAACCATGGGATTAAGAAAACCAAAGACTTATTGTTCACTTAAACATAAAAAGAATCTATTAAAGTAAATAAGAAGTTAGACTACTAAGAAAACAAAATAAAGAAGCTATGAAATAAACTACTAAAAGCAGAAAATGAATATACAAGCCGAGAATGGGAAATAAAATATATACATCAATAGAGGGGGAAGAACATATACATAATGAAAAAGAAAATAAAGATAAACAAAAAGAGTATATAGTTATTACAAGCCAATGTCATATCAAATCAATCAAAATAGACCACCCACCTGAATAAGAATAAGCATTGTCCTCTACTTAACAAAAATCAGAATAAGGAAGGGTAGAGAGTAAAGAGAACTCCCTATGTGGTCTCAGTGTGCATGGCATCATCCCCACCGTCAATCTCCCCCAACTGGATCTCATTATCCTCTACTTGGGGAGTTGGTGGGGGGGGGGGGGTTGGTGAAAATCTGAAGTACCTCCTCAACTGTATGGTCAACAAGGTCTGGCTCGTCAGACTTGCCAGTTGGTGCCTCTGCTGATGGTGCTGCTGGGTCTGCTGGATCTGTCTCCATCAGTAAGTCAAGTGGAAGATCACTAGTTGCTGCAATCTTGGTCACTTCTTTTCTCAGCTTGTCCACTGATTTTTTTGAGGCATGTGATTTCCTCATCTTCTTCACTTGTTTACCCAGTTCTTGAATAGCTCCCCCATGTGCCACCAACGTATCTATGATGGTCTTCTGATTGTCCCAGATCTTTTTCAATGTTTCCTCCATCGACGGAGGAACCTGTGGTGCTGCTGGGGTAGAAGACTGTGCTGCAACAACATTGGATATATCAAAAAACTTTGAAGTAGCTGTCTGCATCCAGTTGTTGAGACTCGCCAATGTCTGGGAGACTCGCAGCGCAGTGAGTGAACATGTGGATGAGGAAGGCACTAGTACTGATGCTGATAGTCTAGAAGATGAAGGTGGTGGAATGTCAACTGTCTTAGTGGAAAGGCTGGCTACTGTGGAAGGCATAAAAGCTGTAGAAGGCATGGGAGCTGTAGAAGACACAACAGCTGAATCTATAACCACCACCGATGGCTCATCATACTGGCCTACGGTAGCAGTTGCCTTATCCTTGAACTTCGGGTTCCCCGGGCCCTTCAAAGAATACCAGGAGAAGGGCTTCTTAGCCCGTACCTTCGTATCAAAACTCCTCGGCTCCACCTTTGCATCCGTGAGATATTCTGTGAGGGTGTTGGGATATGGGTAGGAGCTCTCACCCTTTCTAACAAGTACTGACATGTTGGCCGACATGATGACACCCACATTGATTGGGTACCGACCATGATAGATGCCACCAAAACTGCCCGGGGGATTGGGAGATTGTTCTCATTTTGGCTCGGGTCTATACAGCTGCACACAAATATTTTCCACCCTTTTGCTTCAAAGTTGAGGGTAGCCCATGCAATGGAACCCCCACTGTGATCCACGGTGGTGGTGGTCCTAGGGCTTCCAAGACATCTGCTAGCCAAGGGCGAGCTGCATAACCCATCGAAAACTTCTCCAAGTACTGGACTGGCTCCACCTCCTCGAACCCCAAGTAGGTGTTTAGAGTGCTTTGATCAAATCTGACCTTCAGGTTCCTCACCTTGGTCACTTTGGTACCCTTCTTGATGTGTGCCACATTGGCATAGAACTCCCGTACCAAATGCTCCTTGGTATCCATAACACTCTGGGTGAACCACATCCACCCCTTTCGCTCCCTGGACTGTTTAAGCACATTTGGATTAAATCTGTCCAAATCCTTCAACAAAAATTGTCGCTCAAGTGTGAACGATCTTTGGGGCCACCATTATCTGAACTTGGTGAATGCTGTCAAGCTCACAAACCTATTTTCCCATACTTCCTTCTTCTTTGACCTCTCTAGACCGCCCACTATAGTGTTACCTCCTCTACCATTATCTGGAACATCATCATCATCTTCCACTACAACTAGTGCAGGGGGAGTGTGTGTAGAGCAGGGCTCTGAACCCTGGATGCCTCTATCTAAACCCTCAGAAGAACTTGAAAAGATGGAGGGTTCATTACGGAGTTGGTATCTCCCAGGGAATTGTGGTGGTTGGGACTGGGCTTCAGTTTGTTCCTCCACTGAGTGGCCCACAGAGGCTTCCCTAGACTGGATATAAGAGCTTGATTATGAGGGCTTTGTGGCCCTACCTCTCCCAGTTGTTGGCTTCTTAGCTATTGATTTCTTCTGCACTACTAGAGGTTGAGTACCCTTGACTCCGCCTCGGAAGGGTTCACCCCTCCCTTTAGAAGTATCACCCTGACCTCTTGATCGAACCATTGTCTGCAATACAAAGCAAGATGAGTCAGTTAAAGTCCAGAAGCAGTGTGTAAAACGTTGTTGGAAAAACAGTGTACAAATGTGAAAGTGCGGTCCGCACAATCTTGAGTGCGCCCGCAGACTGCTTGTGCGGACCGCACAATTTTAAAGTGTGGTCGCACAACTGAAGTGCAGACCGCACAAGACTAGGCCCAGAACTACTGGTTCTCTGAAGTATGAATCTGTGGTCGCACACATTTTTCTGCGGCCACTGTTAATTTTCTGCCGACCACAAAATTTTGAGTGTTGTCCGCACATTTAAAGCACAACTTGTTGCTGTACGAAAGATCTGCGGACCGCACAATTTCATGTGCGGCCGCACAATTTAACATCCAACGGCAGTGAACTTAGATTTTTCCATTTCTGCACAAATTAGACATGGTATTGGCAAACTAGACATGATACATGATTTACCCAGCCCCCAATGAGTACATATGAAATTACCCACACAATTTTAAGCACACATGATGAATCATCTGACATTTTAGGCCTTAAAATAACCATACTACTTAAGAACAAAACTAAGAAAATTTGAAAAATCTAAATATGAATTGAACATACCAGTGATGAAGGATGCAGGGGAGAATCTAGAATGATGAAATGAATTTGGAGTGTGAAATAATTTTTGTGCACTGTGCTTTCTTTGTTCTCAAGAGTTCAGAGTGCATACAGTTTTAAACAGTATGGTGAGGGCCTATTTAAAGGTTGACAAAATTAGGTGAAAATGCAAGTGAGTGCAGCCGCACATTTTTGTGTGCAGTCCGCACTCTTTACCTGAGCCTTCTAAAGATCTGCAGTCCTTACAAAAGTGAGTGAGGCCGCAAATATTTGTGTAGACCGCACAATTTCAAGTGCGGCCGCAGAATAACCATTTCTCTAAAATTCCAAACTTCAGAGAGTTGCATATTTGGGTATCCAGTTGTGCGGCCGCACAAAGAATTGTGCGGCTGCAGATTCCTCTCTGATGTGGCATGCAATATTGTGCGGTACGCACAATAAATGTGCGATCTGCACTTTTTCAACAATTAGCCATTTTGTCGAGCACAGTTCCTGCAAAGCACACTTATTCCTACAATTAACTTCAACACCAGTTAGCACAAAACAAAACCTATCTAAAAAAAAAGAAAAAGAAAAAGAAAAATAAAAAGAAACATGGGTTGCCTCCCCATAAGCGCCTGATTTAACATCGTGACACAACAGATTACCATCAATTAATTGTAATGAATTAATGCCAAGACGTGGCCATCATCAACTTTTCCAAGATAATGCTTCACCCGCTGACCATTGACTCTAAACACTTCATCATTTTTATTAAACACTTCATCATTTTTATTATTCAAGTCTAATGCACCAAAGGGTGTCACATTCACAACCTCAAAAGGACCACTCCACTTAGACTTCAATTTTCCGGGAAACATCCGTAACCGAGAATTGAATAATAACACAAGATCACCTTCTTCGAACTCCTTATTCCGGATGTACTTGTCATGGAGGTACTTCATATCCTCCTTATATAAGGAAGAACTTGTATATGCATGGTACCGGAATTCATCAAGCTCATTCAATTGTGCCACCCTTAAGTTGGCGGTGACATCCCATTCAATATTAAGCTTCTTCAATGCCCACATAGCCTTATGCTCAAGTTCCACCGAAAGGTGCAAGCTTTACCGAACACTAACCGGTATGAAGGAATACCAATTGGTGTTTTGTAAGCCGTCCTATAAGCCCAAAGATCATCTTCGACCAATCCGTCCGGTTGGCATTCACTGTCTTTGACAAAATACTTTTGATATCCCGGTTGGAGACTTTCACTTGTCCGCTTGCTTGAGGGTAATAGGGGGTCGAGAATTTTTGAGTGACACCGTACTTGGTGAGTAAGGTATCAAAAGCTTTGTTGCAAAATTGCGATCCCTCATCACTTATAACGGCCCATGGAGTACCAAATATTGTGAAGATATTATTTTTCAAAAATTCCACCACACTTCGAGATTCGTTGTTGGGTAAAGCCACGACTTCAACCCACTTTGACACATAGTCCACAACTACCAAAATGTAAGTGTTCCCACAAGAGATTATGAATGGCCCCATGAAATCAATTCCCACACATCAAAAATGTCAATTTCCAAGATGGTGGTGAGGGGCATCTCATTTTTCTTGGAAATCCCACCGGCACTTTGACATTCATCACAACGCTTAACTATATCACTAGCATCCTTGTCAAGAGTAGGCGAATAGAATCCACAATTCAACAATTTTGCCACCATTCTCACTACACCATGGTGACCACCATATGGTGAAGAGTGGAAAGCCTCAAGAATTTCTACTTGTTTTTCCTCTGGAACACATCGTCGAATCACACCATCGGTACAAATCCAGAAGAGATACAATTCATCCCAATAATAGTCAAGGAAATCCCATTTGAGATTCTTCCTTTGGTTTGAAGAGAACTCATTCGGTACAAAACCACTCACAAGATAATTTTCTAAGTCAGCGAACCATGGCATCCCAGTAATTAAAATGGCAAGAAGTTGCTCGTCGGGGAAGAAATCATTTATCTCTAGGCCGTCATGTGGCCTCCCCTCCTCCTCCAAGCGAGACAAGTGGTCTCCCACTTGGTTTTCACTCCCTTTTCGGTCTTGAATTTCTAGATCAAACTCTTTCAATAAAATCGCCCACCGCATTAACCTCGCCTTTGAATCCTTTTTTGTTCATTAAGTACCGACCGCGCCGCATGATCGGTGTGGACAATCACCTTTTTACCCATTAAGTACGGGCGAAACTTCTCCATAGCAAAGGCAATAGCAAGTAGCTCTTTTTCGGTCACTGTGTAATTGACTTGGGCATCGTTCATGGTCTTACTAGAATAGTAGACTGGATGGAAGATTCTTTTGATATGTTGACCCAAAACTGCTCCGATCGCCACATCACTGGCGTCACACATGAGCTCGAAAAGCAAGCTCCAATCCGGTGCGGTGATAATAGGAGTAGTAGTCAATTTGAACTTGAGAAATTCGAATGCCTTCATGCAATCCTCGTTGAAATGGAACTTGGAATCCTTCTCAAAAAGCTTACACAAGGGGTTTACCACTTTAGACAAATCCTTGATGAAACGTCGATAGAACCCCGCATGACCTAAGAAGTTCCTCACTCCATTCACATATGTAGGAGGTCGGAGTTTAGAAATCACCTATATTTTGGCCTTGTCGACCTCAATACCATGATTCTAATGGTGCAAGGGATTGTGAAAGCGCCGATATCTTCTAATTTCAGAGCTATTGAGTGTAGAATTGCACTCAGTTGATGTGTCATATTTATGGTCTCACAATTCATCGACCACTTCTTTGTCACCAAATCTTTTATGAAATTTGCATAGACGGGCATTTGTTCCAAAGCCTCAACCATTGAAATTAATAGATAAGCTCTTCATCATGTCAATAAACTTCTTGAATTGGTTCTCGCCATTTTTCTTGGCAAGCCTTTGGGGGTATGGAGGAAGAGGCATTGGCATTGGTGCGTTAGCCTTTGGCACTACTGGTTCCGGCATGTCAACAATGTGTTTTCTAGACGGGTTCACTTCTTCTTGAGTCTCCTCCACATTTTAATCAATATCAGTTCTTACTTCATCATTAACTTGAACCATATTATTTGGAATCTCATCTTCTTGAATCACTTGATCATCATCCACAATTCTTCTTTGACTTGAGGTGGTGGCATCCCCACCTTTTCCACTCCTTGTGGTTACGACCATGGCATGTCCCGTGTTGTTCTCACCCTTTGGGTTCACCACCGTGTCACTTGGTAGTGCCCCTTTAGGACGAGTGTTTAAACTTTGAGAGATTTTCCCCAATTGAACCTCCAAATTGCGGATTGAAGTGTTGTGAGAGGCTAGAGCATCGGAGTCGGCATTCTTCTCCATCATTTGTCTGAACATGTTCTCAATTCACCCCATCTCATTATTGGAAGAGCTATCCCCATGAGACGGATAAAGAGGCGGGTTGTTTGGTTGTTGATACATCAGGGACCTTTGAAAGCCCGACCCCCGATTCCCTTGGTTATTATTCCAACCTCCTTGGTTGTTGCCTCCACAATATCCTTGATTGTTTCCACTCCAATTGCCTTGGTTGTTTTGATTGTTCCAATTTACTTGATTGTTCCAATTACCTTGATTGTTGTTACCACCACTCCAATTGCTTTAGTGGTTTGAGTTCCAATTCCCTTGATTACCTTGAGATCGCCATTGTTATTGATTCGGGCCTTGAGAATTGTTTCTTTGCCCATGATAGTTGTTCACATATTGAACTTCCTCTTCTTGTTCATTGTATGATTCATCTTGGTCAAACCTGTTATCACCTTGCACATATTGTTCCACACAGTTTTGCACTTGTTGGCCCTTTTTCCTTCGCTTGTTCACCATCATATTTACACCTTCCATTGCATATACTTGCTTAGGACCTTGAACTTGTTGAAGTTGAGCTTTGGCTAATTGATTCATTATGGTGGTCAACTCGGCAATTGCTTGCCTATGATCATGCAATTCTTTATGTAGGTGAATCAAATTAGGATCACCTTGAGGAACATTTGCTCTACTTTGCCATGCCGATGAAGTATCCACCATTTCATATAACATCTCACAAGATTCGGCATATGGTGTTGTCATGAAATTTCCATCGGCAAGTTGGTTGACCACACATTGATTGGTAGTATTGATCCCCCTATAGAAAGTTTGTTGAATCATAGCCTCAGTCATGTCATTGTTCGGGTACTCTTTCACCCTAGTACAGTAACTCTCCCATATCTCGTGTAAAGGCTCATTCGCTTGTTTCTTGAATGCTAGAATCTCGTCTCTAAGAGTAGCCATATGCCCGGGAGAAAAGAACTTGGCAATGAATTTCTCCGCCAATTCATCCCATGTACGGGTAGAATGGTTTGGCAATCTTTCTAACAATTCCAAGGCTTTCCCCCATTGAAAGAAGGGAATAGACTCAACCTTAAAGCATCCTCGGAGACGTTGGTCTGTTTACTCCCCCAGCAAGCGTCCACAAACCCCTTCAAGTGTTTGTGTTTTTTACTCGGAGCCCAGGTGAAGAATCCCTGTTGCTCTAACAATGTGAGCATAACATTAGTGATTTGGAAGTTGCCTGCCCTAATGTGGGGCGGGACTATGGCACTTGCATATCCTTCATTTGGCAACACCCGGTGTGGAGCTGCTCTTGGTGGAGGTGGGGGAGGGACGAGAATATTGTCATGAGGCGGTCGGCCTCGTCTATTTTCTTGAGGTTCAAGAGGAACCCATCAACTTGGTCATCATCCACATCCTCCCCCAAAGGTAAGTTTCCGAGAGGATCATTGTTGTTGAGAGCCATTTTTGTACCTACAATTGTTTCACAAAAGGTTAGTAACCCGGAAGGAAAAGAAGACAAGTCACACACAAAACCAAATGTATAGCTAAATCCGCTTTTAGCTCCCCGGCAATGGCGCCAAAAATTGATGTCGTCCAAATTCACACCACTAATTGGGATTGTGAAGCGGTCGATTGCAATTATAATTACCCAACTAGGAGTCGGGATCGATTACTCAGGGAGTGTAGATGGGATTAGGTATATACTCGGACTAAGAGTATAACGTGTATAAGATGCACTTCCACATACTTTGTTGTTTTAATCTACTTCTAATTATGCTACTGTTTTGCAAATATAAAGCTAGAAAATGATATTTTTGGTGTTGTTTTTCAAGTTTGTAAAAGATCTAGGGCTGTGACTTCCACCTAGGTGTTTCCCTAACGGGTAGTGAACTTTAGAGTAGGTTTCGTTGGTCGGGGTATATTATAGCAATCAATACGCAATTTCCCCTCAATACCTCTCGCTAATAGAGTGGTTTTGCCAAATTTAACTTTCTCAAGTCCAAATGGGTAATAAACAGAACAGTTGATATATGCTCAAGTCGGATTTTACTATCTCGTGGGTTAGGTCACAACCCTAGCTAGGAATTTAGCTACTCATAGATGGAAATGAAGAAATTAAAGAAGAAAATTTATTAAAATCATATTAAATGATAAAGAGATTAAAATCCAATGTAAAATAGGCAATCTATCATAAAATTTCCTAAAACAGTAAAGAAAAACGGCTCCCTACTTTCAGATGTTCAAACTTGACCTAATTTTGTCAAAAAAGACTATTTTTACACAACTGAAATTTTCGATCAAAATTGTCCTTTCGGAGGTTCTGCGGACGCACAATTTTGTGTGCAGTCCACACTTGGATGCAGCTCTTGACAGGAAGGACTTCTGCGGCCGCACAATTGTGAATTGCAGCCGCACTTCTTAAATTCTTCGGATCGCACATTTCTGAGCGCGATAACACTTTTGAGTTCTGCGGCCGCGCAATTATAGTTCGGTATGCACTTCTTGATGGACTCAAACTTGGAACTCTCTGATCTTCATCTTCTGGGGCCGCACAATTATTGTGCGGTCTACACTTTTTAAAGCTGTTCTGACATCCTTCATGATCTGTGGCCACAGACAAAATTCCACGGTCCGCACTTTTGCCTTTTTTCTTGACTTTTGTCCTTGTTCAAAAATTCTCCTTCTTGAGTTGAATTTCATCACGTTGGATCATTTTCCAACACTCCTGCAAGAAAGAATATTTTATCAGTTTTCGGGAATACCTTTAAATATTTTTGAGCTAAAACAAAAGTAAAAGGGCACAAATAAGTAGTCAAAATCCTCACTTATCAGTGTCGTACTTAGTGATGAAGGAGGTTTTTTCATGATCGCCCGGGTTCATCCGTATTTGGTTCTACCCCGAGTAGGCTACGAGAAAACTAAGGATCTCGTGGGCGACCGTGGCATCGATCATGCGATCGATGTTGGGCAGAGGGAAGGAGTCCTTGGGACATGCCTTATTCAAATCCTTATAGTCTACACACATTCTTAATTTATTCCCTTTTTAGGACTACCACTACATTTTCTAACCAATACCGATATTTAACCTCCCGAATGGACCTTATTTTAAAGAGTTTAGATACCTCTTCCTTAATGAAAGCATGTTTGACCTCGGACTGAGGTCTCATCTTCTTCTTGATCAGATGGAACTTCGGGTCTAGCTTAGCTTCTGAGTGGTTATTTCTGGTGGGATCCCTGTCATATCAAGGTGGGACCAAGATAAACAGTCTTCGTTAGCTATAAGAAATTGAATTAATTTTTTCCTAAGCTTGGGGTTTAACCCAGTTCCCAGGTATACCTTTCGATCGGGCAAGTGTTCCGTTAGTACAACTTGCTCCTGTTCCTCGCGCGTTGATTTGGTCGCGTCAGAATCATCGAGAGCTATGAAATATCTGGGGACTCCGCAGTTCTTGTCCTCGTCTACCCCTCGTTCCTTTGATTCTGGCGAGGATGGTATCGGTGATTGCTATTTGGTCCCGTCTTTAACTATCCAATCCAGGTCTTCTCGATGTCGAGAGTGTGGATGCCAGAATCACCTCATCGACCGCGAACATCTCCTTGGAGGCCGGTTGTTCCCCATAAACTGTTTTGATTCTTCGGAGTGTAGGGAATTTCCACACCTGGTGCAGCGTCGAGGGTATTGCTCTCATATTGTGAATCTACGGCCTCCTGAACGAAGCGTTGTATCTCATATCTCTTTCAATTACATAGAACTTGTCTCCCTGTACGTTTCCAGCTACGTTCACCGGTAATGTTATCTCCCCTTTAGTAGTTTCACATGCCATGTTGAACCCGTTCAGGACTCGGACCGCAGGTACAATCTGATCTTTTAGGCCGAGTTGTTCCACGACCCTTGAGTTGTGATACCATATCATAGCTCCTTTTGACAGTTCTCTCCGTACGTTTTCAACAAGACATACTTGATCTCATCACCCTCCAAGTCGTTCCCTTTGATGGCACATGTTTAGGAGGTTACATGCTCATTTGGGTCAGTCTTTCCGTTGTATTTAGGTATCTCGGGCATGCAGAACTTCTTAGGGACTGGTTTTGGAGCTACGCTCGGAGGGAAAGGATTTTGAAAGAATTTCTTGGAATCCAGGCCTTTCAATATCGGCGGGGCTCCTGGTATTTGGTCGACCCTAGAATTGTAGGTTTCCACCCTTTTGTCATTAGCTTCGATTTTCCTCTCCCCCATATTCTACCCGTTTTGTCAGTTCCTCGAGCATCTTTATGATCTCTGAGTTAGTCCCTGATTGGTTTTCATTCGACCTCTCTACGACCATCTCATCCTTGCGGGTGACTTCTTGGGGTGGATTGGGTTCAGTTCTGCTCGGCGTGTGGCTTTAGTTCTGTAACTAGGCTATCACCGCATGTTGAGCCTACAACATTTCGAAGATCACCCATAAATTGATCCCGTTTCCTCCAATGTTTTGCGTATTTTTTTCTGTCGATCGGGCTCCACCACGGATGTTATTCTTGAGGTTGGTAGGTAGATTCATGCTGATGGCCACATGCGAGTTAGCGTCAATCGGGTTCGCGACCAAATTTTTGATGGGATCAACGGGCGGTACCTCGTCACTGGGAACTATGTTATTATTTTCGCCGTGATGACCGGACTCATTTTCAACATGTAAGGGTGCGGACTGAGAATTTGACATTTTGAGCTTTAACCTGAAATTAGAGACACTTCAAAGAACAAGTGTAAAATAGTATGTGTTATGGAAATTTGTATCAAATAACCACCTATTATCCTTAGCCCCATGATGGGCGCCAAACTGTTTACCCTCAAAATCGAATAACAATTGAATTTGTAAGTGGTTTTAAGGATATGCAGATTAACTTGACACAAAGTAATAAATTAAGTTATAATTGAAATAAACAATGACAAAGTAAATTCAAACCACACGAATTGGACAATTTCAGTCTTGGAAGGTTAGTCACCCTCGATCCGGATGCACTTCGATCGGTATCGAGATACAAAAGAATAAGAGATTAAAGATAAAATATAATAATGTATTGCTTTTGGGTGTATGTTACAATATGTTTTATGAATTATCAAACCCCCTTTTTATAGTAAAGGAGTCCTACTTTAGGTACAATTCTATAAAAGGTAAAAATATCTTGATTTACTTATAGTCGGTTCCTTATTTGATACGTGCCGAGCTTCCCGCCGTAATATCCGACAGGTCATGGATATTTCGGCCTTTTGTTGGCTATGATAACAATTTTTTTTTGAACTCGTTCGAGGCGAGGACCTATTTCGGGATCACGACCTTGATATTATTCGAAGGCAGGCGTTCTACCCTCAGGTTCTATCCCGGTGGGACTTGGGGTCGATCTTCAATCCTTTATTGCCATGTTTCAAACCTAGCCTACCATATCGTAGGCGATCTCGATTTGATTACATACATTATATATTCTTCGAAAGAAAATACTGTAAGGTATAAAATAGTTTTTGTTTCCCAAACAATATTTATGACGAACTGATCTCCAAATACAGATTACCACTTAATGTATCGTGTGTTTCAAAAAGGAAAAAAAAGCGATACGTGATGTCACGACTTGCAACCCACACAAGATATGGCATCCCTCTTGGAATGGATCAATTCATCACGCTGACCCCTAATTTAATAGTGTTGGATTATGGGTCGTGTATTGGTCGAAATTAAGACCGAACTTAATAACCTCGTCGGTCGCTGTCAAACTCTATGTTGGCTACGACCTACCATAAGGAGCCCCCTTCGAGAAAGGCCAACGCTTGGTCGAGTAGAGAAGCGAATGCAAACCGTAAGAAATGCTCAAGTTAGGGAGAGAGAATATTCTGTCAGAATATTCCTTAATTTGTAATTTTTCAGGGTTTCTAGGGAATGTCCCCTATATATAGGAAGAGAAAGAGAGAAGTAAGGGGATCTTGAACTTCAAAAGAAAGAGCACACGTTTGTAATAGTGGTTACAATAAATATACTTGTCTCTTCTGCCAATTTTTGAGTTAAAGGATACCTTTTCATCTACAAGATCCAAGAATCTTGTATTCATTCATCTCTGTCATTATGCACGTAGCCGAAAAAGGATTGATTGACTCTAGTCACTCAACATTTGGGTGAAACATTCTTCTTTATTACATTTATTGCCATTGCATGCATTTATTCTATATCTCACTTCGAATATTCATTAACAATCATCATACACGCCTAACTCACATTTACTATTACAACACATAACTCCTTCCCTACGACATTAAATTTATTGATGTAATAGTCATTAAGCTTAACTAAGATTAACTCTTCATCATATTCATCCGATTCATTTAAAGAGAGGATTAATACATTTTTTGATAAAAAAATTTTGTGCCGTCTGTGGGGATTTCTTAGTTAAGATATTTAGTTTCTGTCAGATCTAGCAGCAACAACAAAAGGCATGAACAGAAAAGAGAGCATAGTCACGCTACTTCACTCGTCGATAGACCAACTTGAGGTACACTCTGTAAACTTAAATTGGGACTGGGGAAACCGTATTATAACCTATTTGCAGGAAGGAATACTTCCACCAGACAATAAACAAGCCAAAAAGCTTCAAATGCAGGGGGCTAGGTACAACATTGTTGACAACGACCTATACAAAAGGACGTTCGGCGGCCCCCTGGCAAAATGCCTGGGACGAAACCAAACCAGACGAGTACTCGAGGAAGTACACGAAGTCCATTGCAGTGTCCATACCGGAAACGGAGCCCTCTTTAGATGCCTCATACGAGCTGGCTATTATTGGCCCACCATGGAAAAAGAAGCCGCCGACTTCGTCAAGAAATACAAACAATTTCAGAAGTACGCCCCTATGATACACCAAGTGGGAAGACACCTCTATTCAGTCACATCGCCCTGGCCATTCATCAAATGGGGAATGGACATCATGGGACCACTCCCAGCAGGACGAGGTAATGTACGTTTACTTTTAGTTTTAACTGACTACTTTTCCAAATGGGTAGAAGCAGGTACATTCGCCCAAATACACGAACAAGAAGTCATCACATTCATATGGAGGAACATTATATGCCGCTTCGGCATCCCCAAGGAGATCAGCTGTGATAACGGACCATAGTTCATGGGAAAAAGACCGCTGAATTTTTTGTAAAGTGGCACATCAAGCAAATACTCTCCATGCCATATCCTCCCGCAGGAAACAGTCACGCCGAATCCTCCAATAAAAAAATATTAAACAACATGAAAAAGAAACTCGAAGAGGCCAAGGGACTGTGGCCAGAACTGCTACCGGAAGTGCTATGGGCATATCGCACCATGCCAAAAACGAGCGCTAGAGAAACTCCATACTCATTGGTCTATGGGACTGATGCAGTTATAACAGTCGAGGTCAGGGAACCAAGCCTGAGATACTCCAATGAGAGAGGACTGAACAACGACGAGAACAGAAGGAAAGACCTCGACGAAGTAGAAGAGTGAAGGGATATGGCCTACATAAGAGTGATTTCCCAAAAACAGCAAGCAAAACGATACTACAACAAAAAGGACAGAGTCAGACAATTCAAAGTTGGGGATTAAGTGCAGCCAAAACACAGGAAAGCAAAGACCCAAGTGAGGGAAATCCAACTGGGACGGACCATACAAAATCACAGCAGCGGTTAACAAAGGGTCATTCCAACTAGAAACAATAGAGGGAAAGCGACTACCAAACAATTGTAACGTCGCTCATCTCAAGTACTTCAACTTCTGAAAAGAAACGTCCCCCAAGTCGTACTCTTTTTCCCTCACTCGGGTTTTTATCCCTAGTTGGGTTTTACCGAGGAGGTTTTCAACGAGGCGATAAGGGGGCATCTCAAAGTTCAAGTTCGTTGTTCATCGCTCCGCCCATCGTCTACTCCCGGCAGACCGATGAACGGACTAGGTAGACGGAAAGCTTCTCAAATGTATATACTGAACAAAGCGTGTAATATTCTCAATGAAATGAATAAGAAAAGCAACATGCAACATTTTTCGCACAACTCCAAGTCTCTCTACATTTACATTCGACCTCGCTCGAATTAATTGCATTCGACCTTGCTCGAATTACTTACATTCGACCTCGCTCGAATTACTTTCATTCGACCTCGCTCGAATTATTGCATTCGACCTCGCTCGAATTACTTGCGTTCGACCTCGCTCGAATTACTTGCGTTCGACCTCGCTCGAATTACTTGCGTTCGACATCGCTCGAATTACTTGCGTACGACCTCGCTCGAATAACTTGCGTTCGACCTCGCTCGAATAACTTGCGTTCGACCTCGCTCGAATTTCTTGCGTTAGACCTCGCTCGAATTACTTGTATTCGACCTCGCTCGAATTGCTTGCGTTCAACCTCACTCGAATTGTTTGTGTTCGACCTCGCTCGAATTTCTTGCGTTCGACCTCGCTCGAATTGCTTGGGTTCGACCTCGCTCGAATTGCTTGTGTTTGACCTTGCTCGAACTATTCACGCACTATTAAAACATTGACCTTGAGGTCAATCTATGATCAACATCCCAGAAATATCATCACAACAGAATACAAGAAAACGTGAGTCAGAAGGCATATAATAAAAGGTAACTATTCCATTACAAGTTGATCGGCTTACATTACTCGTTTTTTTACAAAAGGCTCGAGTACGCCCTCAAAAGAGTAGCAAAACGACCAAAAAAGTACAAAGGGTTCTACGCCGCATCACCCCCGTCATCATATTCGTCGTCATACCAAGGATCAGAAGCAAGCTGGTCCACGGTATCCTCCTCATCTTCTTATCTAGGTGTATCGGGCGCATAGCCACAAGCTTCACGAGCTGCCCGCGCCTTAACGCGAACATCGGTAAGCTCCTCCTCTGAGATTTTCCCAGCAGCCCTCAATGATTTGTATACATCGAGCTGAGCCTCAGTGAAAACCCACATCTCATATAGCTCCCGCGATACATTCACATCGGCGGAAGGTTGAGAAGTAGACGGTAGGGCCTGCTGCTCCTTCTTGACCTTCAGGAGTACGATCTGCTCATTTAGCCCGGACATCTCCACCTCCAGGTTCCCAACTTTCTCCTTCAACCTCTCCACCTTAAGCGATGAAGTCTCCGCCTCATTTACTCGCTCGGACCTACAAACGCACAGGGTACCTGCTAAAGCTGCCGCTTCCGCCACTGAGGCCATTCTAGTCCTTTCAGCCAGGTCTAACTCCCCGACTTTCACACTCAAGTCAGTTTTCAAATCGGCGATTCTCGCCTCACTCTGATCAAGCTCAACCTGCAAGGACGTCACACACGCCTAGAGATCGGCGTTCTCGATCATTATCCCCTTTCTCAATTCAAGCTCGTCCTCTTTGGACTTCAGCGCCTCCACCAACACTCTGCATCGGCTAATAGCCTTTATCTGCTCCTCGTCCTTTTCCTTCAGCTCTTCATCTTTTCTCCCTATTTCTCCACACAACTCCGGAAATTGGTCGTCTTCACCTACGCTCCTGACCAACTTCCGGTACTTAGAGCGGTACTCTCTATACTTGGACTCCATCCTCCTATAGAGAACGACCCTCTCCTCCTCTCGCCGGTCGCGCTCGATCTCCAGGATGAGGGTCTAGTAGACAAAAAGAGAAACAAATTAGCCGAAGCAAAGCGATATCAGTGAAACATGCACAAACTCGGAAGAACTCACCCGCATGGCCATGCCTGATATGCCTACAGAGAGGTTGATATCTTTTAGCGACCGTAACGTTCTGTTCTCCACCTCAGCATACGGAGGGACAAAGGACGATGCAACCCGCTTGGTGTCAACCAAAAGGTTTTAGTCTAATGGGATAACTATGTGACGTTCAGGGCTTTCCGTCCTTATCTCCACACAAGTAGCCCTCTCGAGGAAGGCCTGTACCTCCTCGGGTTCAATATTGGAACCAAAGTCGGCATCCCCAACAGAAATCTCACCGTCTTTCGCCGCTGACGACGAAGCGCAACCTTCGACGACCCGCATGAGCCCTTTGCCACAACCATCTCCCTCAACCCTGGAAGACCCCTCCTTTGCCACAACGTATGACGCAATAGCTACCTCTGCGGATAGAAATGACTCGCGCCCTACCTCAAGGGCCATGACTCTTTCAGTATCTTCGACAACTACGACCTTTCTCGTTTCCATCCTCCGCCTCTTCCTCGGCGATGCCTCCTCGTCATGGGATGGCTCCGGCAAGAAGGAGGACCTGCTGAGTCAGAGCCTCGTCTCAAATGGCAACGTCTAAAGTATTGGGCCCCTCCACCCATGGAGTCTGATCCCGACCTCGCACAGACTCGACTAGAGAAAACACCATTGCGGCCGAGGTCACCTTCTTACGAAAGTCAAGGGCGGGGGTCTTTGCTTTATTAGAAGCACGCCGACCTGACACCAACGGGGATTCAAATAATAAAACAACAGAAGGCGAGGATACGAAAGAATTAAAAATACTTACGAGACGAGGTCTTAGGCCCGTAGAACTTATGAAAAGACGCCCAATCACGAACTCCCATGGTATGAGGCAACACACAAGCCACCCAATCCTCCATATCCAAGACGATGGAAGGGAATGCCTCACAGCTGAAAACAAAAGACAGCGAACACGTAAAAAAAAAAGCAGAATGAGCAAAGAATAACAGAGGGTACGGGGAGATACATACGACTGTAATTCCACTTCTCTGGAAACCTGGTCGGGTCGGCCACCACATGCTCAGTTCTAATGAAGAAGTACTTGCGCCAAAACAAGCGACTCGCTTTGTCATCCATCCTGGACACCAATCCCTTCGTCCCGCGATGCCGTAAATGTATCAAAGTACCTCTAAAGAAGGTAGGCGAGAACAAGTACAGTAGGTGGCGGAGATCGACCGTGCAACCAGCCAGTTCCGCGTACTTAGCCATCATTAAGAATACTTTATACAAGTAAGGGGATAGCTACGCCGGGAAAACGCCATAAAAGCGGAAAAATTCCTTGGCCAACTGAGGGAGCGAAAGGGTGTAACCAATCATGAACGGGTAAGTGTAGTACCCCGGCCAGTGAACCTAAACTATATTGCCCTCCACAGGGATTATCTCCACGCGAGGAGGGATGCGGTACTTGACACGCATGTCAGCTAACTTAGCCTCCCCTTATTCAGAAAGTTCGGGCACAGGAGCGGGGGCGGGTTCTTATGAAAATCATTCCTAACCGCAGGGTTTTAAGGCACCACCTCTTCAACGGTGGGAAAATTGTCTTCTCCTTCAACCGAGGCCTCCTCACTACCAGGAAGAAAGAACACCGACAAAGGGGTGACATCGGAAACTTCATCGTGACCATGAATAGAAGTCGACATACCAACAGTAGGGAATGCACGCCACAAGACAAGAGAAAAAGACTGGTGACTAGTAAGAGAGTGAGAATCGGAAGTGACGAAACCACAAGAAATAGGGAAGCTCACATAGAAAATACGTACTCAAGAAGAAGAGCGATGAAAATTCCAAATGAGAAACCCCTCCCCCTTATTTATAGGGTTGAGTGGCATGGAAATCGAGGCCGAAATCCATCAAATGACACTAGAATCGAAGCACCAACGGTGCAGACTCTGCATCGGGAAGATGCATAATGATGACGCGCGTGACGATGATGACATATGACATCACCCACACCAATCGCAGCCCCGCCGGAAAACAATCCTCCGACTTCGCCAAATCAGCCATCACTGCCAAAATTTCTCTCGTAACGAACACGATGTAATCCGCTCATCGAGGGCGCAGAGGGTCGCGACCTCAATAAATGGAGGGACTAACTATATTGGTTGAAATTCATACCGAACTTAATAACCTCATCGGTCGCTGTCGAAGTCTAAGTCGACCACGACCTACCATGAGGAGCCCCCTTCGAGAAAGGTCGATGCTTGGTCAGCAGAGAAGCGAATGCAAACCGTAAGAAATGCTTAGGTTAGGGAGAGAGAATATTCTGTCAGAATATTCCTTAATTTGTACTTTTTCAGGGTTCTTAGAAATGTCCCATATATATAGGAAGAGAAAGAGAGAAGTAAGGGGATCTTGAACTTCAGAAGAAAGAGCACACGTTTGTAATAGTGGTTACAGTAAATATACTTGTCTCTTCTGCAAATTCTTGAATTGAAGGATACTTTTTCATCTACAAGATCCAAGAATCTTGTATTCATTCATCCATGTCATTGTGCACGTAGCCGACAAAGGGTTGATTGACTCTAGCCACTCAACATTTGGGTGAAATATTCTTCTTTATTACATTTATTGTTATTGCATGCATTTATTCTACATCTCACTTCGAATATTCATTAACAATCATCATACACGCCTAACTCACATTTACTATTACAACACATAACTCCTTCCCTACGACATTAAATTCATAGATCTAACAATCATTAAGCTTAACTAAGATTAACTCTTCATCATATTCATTCGATTCATTTAAAGAGAGGATTAATACATTTTTTGATAAAACAGGTCGTGGTCTCTCCAGGGGGGATGATCCGACCCGGTTGGGAAAAGTAAGTGAGAGAGATTAAGAGAAGTTATCACTAAATCACAAACTCCTACTAAAGTGAACGTGAAAAAAAGAGAGTGGTTGGTTATCTTCCTTAAGTGCTATTTCTCTGCCTATTTATGTTAAAGAGAAATCACATAACTTTTTTAAGCGTCGTAATTTTGTCTCTGATTAATCCTTTTTACACGAAAAACACACACAAGTTAGGGTATTTAATTAGTGAAAGATTAAATTTGTTTCCTAGTGATTCAAAGGTTGATTTGGAGCAATTCTTTTGGTGGTGAGTTCAACAGTTTCCACTACGTCAATAAGGTACACAACTCATTGTTCTCGCCTGTCGCTAATAACAAACAAATAGCACTTAGGACTTTGGAGCCTTAGTTTTCTATCATAATTATTACGGTGCTGCGGACTGTGTTATTGAATATTTAATCTCACTAAATAACTGTACAGTGCTTGGGTTAATAGTATCTACCACCAGAAATGATCAAATGACAAAAACATCCACCAAAGTGACAACAGTTAGAAGTACAAAATTGACCAAAATCTTTATCCTTCCCTACAGTTTTTACCACTTCACTATACTCGAGATCTAGTAATCCACTGAGTCGCTTCGAACTACCACATGACATGCCCAGCACACCAAATAAAAATTGGGGTTTATTTTTATATTCCTCAGTGTTTGAGGGATCTTTTTCAAGGTTTGATACTTTTCATCTCATGTTTTTCTCATATCACATCAGTTTTTTCAACCTCAATCAAAATGATCCGAAACCAACATGAATCACATCCGAGCTCGGGACCGTCCAATCATTCTACCAAGTTCATATACTTCCTACAAAACTTGTTCTAAGGCTCGAAACATCAAAAACAACAACAAAATCAAGAATGAAGATCAAATTCATCTCTTAACTTTCAAACATATTTCTAACTTTGCCGTAGGCGTCGAAATCACACTTAGACATTTGGGATTGTAACAAAAAATTGCATACAAATTCATTTCAACCATTAGGACCTATCAAGGTCACAAAACCACAATCGAAGCTTATTAGACTATTCGCGAGATGGAACTCATTCTAGGTTGTGTTCGCTATCCTCTCCAATTCGCACTCGGGTTTCAACCAACATGTCAATATATATTATCATAATAAAGTACAGAAGTACATTCCTACTAGGATTTACAATTTCAATAATTATTTTCCAGAAATTTCATCATTTTATAAGTTTAATAGTACTTCCTTCATTTGCTTTTACTTGTCTACTTTGGACTTTACACGCCCCTTAGGAAACAATAAATAAAGTGCATAATTTACTATGATACTCATATTAATTGGTGTATAGTCTTAATAAATTTGAAAATGATTTGAAATGAGTATTTAATGCTTAGGGCAAAACAGGAAAAATAAATTATTTTTCTCTTGATATGCGAAAAGTGACAAGTAAAAATAAAAATTTATTTTAGAATACTTGACAACTAAAAGTGAACGGAGAGATGTCACGACCCAATTCTAACTCAGGTCGTGATGGCGCCTATCGTGATACAAGGCAAGCCTAATTCCCAAAATATTACCTCTAATTTGATTATACGAATTTAATAAAACATATCCAATATTTAAAATTTTCATGAACTAAATCAACTCTAAATATAATTATAGAAAATACGGTAACGAGTCTCAAACATCAGGGTTTCACCAAGTTACGAACATCTAACTGTCTAACTATCCAAAAGAAGAAATAGATGATAAAAGGAGTAACAAGGTCCTGCAGACGCTAGCAACTAACTTGCAATCTCCATAGATTGCCGGCCTGAACTCAACGATCGCCGCACTCTAATTCACCTGGATCTACACGTAAAGTGCAGGGTGTAGTATGAGTACAACCGACTCAGTGGTGACAGAAATAACTAAGGAACTGAGTAGTAGTGACGAGCTAAGCAGAACAAACCAATTATTTCTTTTCATAATTAAGGATAAACAGTAGTAAGCAGGTAATTTCCATAAATCAACAAATATTACAAGGCAATTAACAGGTAAATGCAACAACAACAAAAGTAAATGAAACCTCTCAGCAATGTCACTCCATCACTCAGCCCTCAATGCACACTCTCAATAGGTACCTGCGCTCACTGGAGGTGTACAGACTCCGGAGGGGCTCCTACAGCCCAAGTGTTATGCACAGACAACTCACGTGCTGCACGGACAAGTCACGTGCCATAATATCAATCTCTAGATCCGCACGGACAACTCACGTGTTGCACGGACAACTCACATGATAAAATCAAATATCTCACAACAGGCCCTCGGCCTCACTTAGTCCTGTACCTCTCTAGCCTCACAATTCTCAACAAATAAGGGAACACAACCCAAATCAAGTATTACAGCGTATCAACAAGATAATAGAGACTGAGGTAAACATGTACAAGAATTTCTATGACTGAGTGCAAATAATGTGAGCATGAATAAAGCCTAAGCATGCTCTCTAACATGAAGGCAGTCAAGTTCCACAACATGTAAATACATAAACACAGATAATAGCTATTAGGCATCACGGGACGGACCAAGTCTCAATCCCTCACGGCATACACCTACACGCCCATCACCTAGCGTGGGTATCACCTCCAAACAGTCACATGATATCAAATTCTCCGAGTTTATGCCCTCAAAGCCAGGGTTAAAACTGTTACTTACCTTAACAGCGTAAAATCCTACTCTGGAATGCCCTCATCCCTCGACTCCGTCTCCAAAAGCTCATAATCTATCCATAATCAGAATACTACTATCAACATAGGCTAAAGAAATGAATTCCACAAGAAAAACTATAAAAATAAGCCAAAAATCCGAAATAGGCTAAAACCCGGCCCCCAAGCCCGCGTCTCAAAACCCGTCAAAAATTGCAGAACTAGAAACCTCGCTCATTCCCGAGTCTAACCATATAAAATTCATCAAATTCCGACTCCATTTGGTCCCTCAAATCCTCACCTCAAACTCTCCAAAACTCAAGCCCTAACTCCCTCAATTTTATCCTGAATTCCTACCAATTTCACGACTAAACAGTGGAAAATCATTATAAACACACGTAAATAAACCCAAGTAACTTAACTCAGTGATATCTCTTGTTTCTCCCTTGAAAAACACTGCCCAAAGCTCAAAAATCGTTCAACAATGGTGAAGAAAGGGAAAAATTTCGCGAAGAGTGGATTTTATAGGTTTCTGCCCAGGGTTCCGCACCTGCGACCCCTTCTTTGCACGGTCGCAGGTGCGCACCTGCGGATTCCACTTATCTGCTCCCTTTCCTCACCTGCGACTGCCTCCTCGCACCTGCGGGCTTGCAGGTGCGACTACACCTCCGCACCTGCGCTCCATGCCCAGATGGCCTTTTCCGCATCTGTGATCGACCTCCCGCATCTGCGACCATCGCACCTGCGGCTCCCCATCCACAGGTGCGGCCACACCAGTAAAATTACACCAGCAGCTTCAGCTGCATTTTCAAACTTCCAAACTCCCCGATACCCATTCGAAATTATCCCGAGCCCCTCGGGACCTCAACCAATAATTCAAACAAGTCATATATTACTAGCCGAACTTAGTCGAACCTTCAGAACACCCAAAATAACATCAAAACACCAAATCAACCTCGGATTCAAGCCTAAGATCTTCTAACCTTTCAAAATTCGCCAACGACGCCGAAATTTATCAAGCCACGTCCGGATGACCTCAAATTTTGCACACACGTCATAAATGACACTACGAACCTATTCCAACTTCCGGGATTCCATTCCGACTCCGATACTAATTTTCCACTATCGACCAAAATCGTCAAATTTTCAATTTTCGCCAAATCAAGCCTACTTCTACCACAGACCTCCAAATTACATTCCGGACGCACTCCTAAGTCTAAAATCACCCAGCGAGCTAACCGAAACATAAAAATCCAAATCCGAATTCGTTTACTCATAAGTCAACTTCCGGTTGACTTTTCTAACTTAGCTTTCTAAATAAGAGACTAAGTGTCTCATTTCACTCCAAAACTACTCCGGGCCCAAACCTACCAACTCGATACAACTCGATACAACTGAACAACACATAAAGAAGCAGAAATGAGGAAAACGGGTCTATAACTCTCGGAACGACCGGCCAGACCGTTACAAGGAGAACCTTTTTCGGCCATTAATTAAAACCAAGAATAAAATTTAACTTTGGACACAATTTATGCCTTAAAATTAAAATAATCAAAACTATAAACCATCACTATATAGCTCCTTTTCAAGGGGATATTATGAGTGGTCACTGAACGTTTGCAGCAAAGTTACTAAATTAATTTTTTAACTTTATCCATAACAATATTTACTTAACTATTTCTTATAATAAAAAAGTTATTCAACTTTATACGAGTACCATCGAAATAAAGTTACTAGGAGTATGACACATTTTATATATGATACTTATGCAAAATTGGATGAATTTTTGGTTATAAAAAATTGTTAAGATTTATTCAAATTTGAGTGTTTTTTTTCATTATGAACAATAATTTAGTAAATTTAATACAATAAAATAAATATTAAACGATCATCCTCAAAATTATCTCTCGTTTTGATTGATTGCCTTCCAATTTTCGCTTACACCTAGTCAACTCTATGGTTATCGCTGGATTCCAACCTAGGCAGGATTTATGGCTCACGCTCCTTGAGGACGGTGGAGCTAAGCGAAACATATTTATTTCTGAAAAAACTACACATAGAAACGACATATAAGAATAGAAATAAATGGCAAAATTGAGTTAATTTAGGAGATGAAACTTAAAAGAAAGAAAGTCGACCAAACCCAAACCCCACTTCACACCCACCTAGGGATAGTAATGGGGCGGGGCGGATTTGGCAAAACTCAGAAAAATTTCAACCCTCTCCGTCCCGTCCCGCCCCACTTATTTTTTTTTTCTTTAATATTTTTCCTAAAATAAGGTGACATTTTATTATTTTATAAAACAGAGAGTTAATAGAATAACATAAACATAATAATATCAAATGACACCAAGTTTTGACCCAATTTTAAGCATGATACTTATGGTGCTGCAAATTAATTGGCATGAACTACAACTTAACCCGAACAATCAAGTTAAAATCAGGCTAGGGAAACTTTTCCTTCTGAAAAATAAAAAATAAAAAATACTATGCTGAGTTGTTTTTAAAAAAACGTCACTTTATAAAATATTTCAACTATGTAGATATTGAATTTTTATTATTTTGCCTATTACAGTCGAATCAGCCACGTCTGAAATCTTTATTCAGGTCTCCCGCAACTTTAACAATTGTATGGGTAATTTCAGGAAAGTCATAAAATTGATCTTTGTAACGGCTTAACTATTTCTGTATATCACATCAAATAGTCTCAGAAAAATACAAGCAAGCTGAAGTTATAAGTAAAAGGGAGTAGTATACATGATTGGTACGACGCATGGCAGCAACCTCATATCGCTCGGAGAGATTTGCAGTGGAACGAAAGCGACGTTTTGGATTCTTGACCACACCACCCGCAACCAGTTCCGCCCCGCTTTAAAAATTTTAAAAACATATTTAACCTGTCTTGCCTGCCCCGCGCCCGTATAAAAGTAAGCTCGCCCCGCATCAAACAAAACCCGCCCCACCCCACCCCATTACCATCGCTACACCCACCTTCCCTAGTAAATACATATTTGAATTCGGTGTTTACATCAAATTATATCTGAAGTTTATGAGTGATTTGAGTGAAAATTTTGAAAAACAGCTTTTTGGAGTTTTTTAAATTTTCGAAAATTTTCAAAATGCATGTTCAAGTGAAAATTGAAAATTTTATGGACTAACGTTGATTCCGAAAAAAAGTGAATTTTTTTTGGAAAAAAGAAAAAAAAATGTATGTCCAAACGGGCTCTAAATTTGAAAGGGAGAAAACCTTTTTCAGACAAAGAATGTTCAATATATGTTATATACCTCTAAAACATACTTCATTTAAAAAAGATTGGCATGTTTGGGAGTACGAGGGTCAAAGTATTTACCTTTGACAGTGAACTTAGATATACATTCTTCAAGTTTTTGAAAAATTTACATTTTCGGAAACTACATAATTCCTTTGGTACATTTTTTGGTTGTTTTCATACATATTAAGAAATTCATCTTTTAACATTAATTAACAATGAAATGACCATATTAACCTTTACTATCTCTTCACATAAACACTCCTAACACATACTCTAACATTATTTACTCCATGGGTAATGTAGGAAAAAAAATAATTAATTCATTCTTGAAATTTAGAAAAATTACTCATTTTGGACCACAAAAAAGAAGGCTAAAAAATCATTTATAGTGGACCAGAGAGAGTAAAAGGTATTATAAGTCATAATAATTCACAATTCAAAATATTTATAAAATATATAAAAAAAAATGTGGCCAAAGGACAACCTTGTAGACTTGCCAAATAATAATAGTGCGAATCTTTTTGAAATGGAGTGAGTAATATTTTATCTATATACACAACATAATTTTTCGATGAAGGTCGGTCAATACCATTCTTAACCTACCTAGCTATGCCCCAATGCACACGCACATATAATGTCTGTTTGGTATAAAAACTGGGTGGTGCTGTGAATAGTTCAAGGAGTGGATGCGCATGCTGCTATGGACACCTATTTCCCTCACTGTTTGATGTTGAGTATTTTCATTCCTCTTACTATTTGTGAATAGAAGGTTTACTTTTTAGGATTATAAATAGCCTTGTATCTGATGGGTAAAGACACACCAAAGTGAAAGAAGAAAATAGTTCTTCCTTCTTTCTGTCTCTTCTTATTTATATTTTACTGAATTATTTTTATTTTATAACACGTTATCAACACAAAACTCTTATTTTATTCTTAACCTCTACTAAGCTGAGTCATGTTTTATTAAGGTATATATCACTATATTCATTTTATTTATGGTAGTAAATATCATATGCTCACTGTCTACAGATTACTTGTGCTCTTGGGCATCTTAAATAATTTTGAGTACATTGCAGTGATAAAATAATTATTTCCTTCAGTGCTCAACTCTTACATGACCTCAAAGTCATTAAACTAGCTACCCACTAATGACATACTTATAATATTCATGGACTTCCTGGATCAAAACATATCTTTAAGGCATTTTGAAGAACTGTGAGAAATGAATTGACAAGTAATAATTTCACATTAGTTTAATTATTTTATATTTATTGGATTGAAACATATAAATAGTGTTAGTCACGTTCAATTCTCTTAACACATATATATCAATAATATAAAGTGAAATAAAACAGTATGTTGTTTCCAATTTATGGCCAGAATAAAATAAAATAGTAGGTTGTTTACATGATATAATGCTATTTCCATTTATTTTTCCCTTACTCGTTTTGTTTCATTAATTGTTTATTAATATAATTATTTCTCTAACTTATTTATCTTTTATGATAGTTTTCACTATGTCAAATTTATCAAAACTTGAATTTGTGGCACTTGACATCACCGGGAAGAACTATTTATCATGGGTCCTTGATGCTGAAATTCACCTTGACGCTAAAGGTCTTGGAAATACTATTATACAAGAAATGAAGCATCAAATAAAGATAAAGCGAATACCGTAATTTTCCTTCGTCATCATCTACATGAAAGGTTAAAAACTGAATATTTAACCGTAAAAAATCTACTTGAATTATGGACTAATTTGAAGGATCGATATGACCACCTAAAACTTATGGTATTACCGAAAGCTTAGTATGAGTGGATATATTTAAGGTTGCAAGACTTTAAAACCGTAAGTGAGTATAATTATACTATCTTTAAAGTAAGTTCTTTATTAAAAATATGCGGAGACACTATCAGAGACGAAGATTTATTGAAAAAAATATTTTCTACTTTTCACGTTTCAAATGTTGTGCTACAACAACAATACCGTGAAAAACGTGTTAAGAAATATTCAAAGTTAATCACATGCCTACTTGTGGCAGAACAGAATAATACTCTATTAATGCAAAAAATCATGAAGCACGTCCCACTGGGTCAACTCCATTCTTAGAAGTGAATGTTGTAGCAGCATATGATAAGTTTGAAAGAAAACAAAATAATAACCGTGGTCGTGGACATGGTCGTAGACGTGGACATGGCAGGGGACGAAACAATTATCGTCATTATGGTGGAAATAAACTGGAGAACAATAAGAGTTCTCAAATTAATCCTTCAAAAGGTAAAATTCGTATGTGTCACCGATGTGGTATGAAAGGTCACTGGGCACACATTTGTCGTACGCCAGATTATTTTGTCAAACTTTATCAAGCATCCCTCAGTCTAACAACGCGACTGATCGTTTTGTGCATCTGCACTTCCCTCGGTAGTTTGACGCCTCAGAATGGAGTTTCGTCAGTTCCGTTAGCTCCGTTGGTTGATTTTGGACTTAGGAGTGCGTTCGGATTGTAATTTGGATATCCGTAGTTGAATTAGTCTTGAATTGGCGAAGGTTGGATTTTTAGGAAATTTGACCGGGAGTGAACTTTTTGATATCGGAGTCGGATTCCAATTCTGGAAGTTGGAGTAGGTTCGTAATGGAAAATGTGACTTGCGTGCAAAATTTGAGGTCAATTGGACGTGATTTGCTAGGTTTCGACATCAGTTGTGGAAGTTGAAGTTTCAAAGTTCACTGATTTTGACTTGAGGTGAGACTCGTCATTTCGAGGTTGTTATGTGTGATTTGAAGATTCGAGTAGGTTCATTTCTTCATATGGAACTTGTTAGCAAAATTTTTAGCAAAATTTGGCGCCATTCAGAGTTGTATTGATAGGGTTCGAACGCTCGATTGCGATTCTAGAAGGTCTTGAAGTTTAGTTTGATCTTCATGCGTTTTGGCATTCGATTCGTGGTTTTAAAGGTTATTTTGATGATTTGAGTGTGCAAGAAAGTTCGTGTTGTGTTTCTGGACCTGGGTACATGATTGGTTTGGAGCCCCGAGGTCTCGGGTGAGTTTCGGATTGGTTTCAGAATGATTTTTCATAATCTTTGATTGCTGGTGCTGGTATCATCACATTTGTGATGTTTTGTCGCAAATGCGACATCCGCTATTACGAAGCAGCCATCACATTTGCGAAGTTTGAGCTGCTAGGGAAAATTCGCATTTGCAAAGAACCCTGTCTCTTTTGTGAAATGTTGGTGACAGACAACCTTCTTGTTCGCATTTGCGATAAGATGTTCGCATTTGCAAACCCTCTGTCGCAAATGCGACATTTGTAACCTATTAAGTGTTGAGGATTCCGAGACTTAGCTTCATTTTGATATATTTTGAACCCTAGCTTCGATGGGAGGCGATTTTGTGAAGGGGTTTTCATACCAAATCATTGGGTAAGTACCTCTAATCAATTCTCAACTATATTTCATGATTTTATATAAGATTTAACATCAAATTCATGAGAAATCTAGGGAAAAATTCGGGGATTTTGTCAAAGTTTTTAAAAAATAAAAATTTGGGATTTGAGAGTCGAATAAGACTCGGATTTGAAAACAAAACATATAATTTGGACTCGTGAGGCTATGGGTAGTCAGGACCTACCCTTGGACCCGGGTTTTGACTGGGCGGGCACGGGTTTGACTTTTTTTTGACTTTTTAGAAATCTAATAAAAATCAGAGCTTTATTAATTGAAATTGTTTTCTCTTGCATTTTGTGATGTATTCAAGTCGTTGTTGGCTTGATTGAGCCGAGCGGAGGTGAATCTTGTAAAGGAAAAAGCTAATTTGAGTATTGAATTAGCCTAATTGAGGTAAGTATTTTACCTAACTTTGTGGGGGGAATTTCCTTACTATTTGACATTGTTTGCTACGTGCGGGGGTGATACATATATGAGGTGACAACCATATATGCATGTGCTAGGGTTAACCATGTTCGGTGGTAAATTATGTTATAAATTGTGTCTTGTAAATTCACATGATCTTCTTGCTTCATGCCTTACTTGACTCCTAGATACTAAGAACATAGTATCAAATATTAGAGACTAAGACTTAGCTTATTATACCTTTATCCAATGTGATGGAATTCTGAGAATACATTGATGTGTTTAGCTCGGTCATCATTATGCGTAATCATTAATACATTGCTATGACCGATATTCTTGAGATACTAGATTCTATACTTGGGTTATAGATCATTCGTGAGATTTGTGGAAATACTTGAATAATAAGGTTCTTGCGGGTTTATTGAACCATTGTTGACTTGGAAAGTTGTGATTGAGATTCATTTTGATTATTCGTTTTAACACTCTCCGTGATGTTATTTATGTTCCTTTCTTTGTGGTCATTGTTATACACATGTTTGGCAAGGAAGAGTGTAAAAGCACGAAGGGTGATGCCGGGTCATATCATTGAGAGTAAAAGCACGAAGGGTGATGCCGTGCCATATCATTGAGAGTAAAAGCACGAAGGGTGATGCCGTGCCATATTATTGAGAGTAAAAGCACGAAGGGTGATGTCGTGCCATGTTATGTGAGTAAAAGCACGAAGGGTGATGTCGTGCCATTGCATTTCTATTATTATTCTTTCATGTTGTTGCGAGTTCATGGAACGAAGGGTGTTTCCGTGCAAGTGAGGACGAGAGACATGCATTTTGTTGTGATATCCTTTTCTTGCAGATATCTTAATGTATTTACCTTGAGTTGTTATTGTCGTATTCATGGTTCTTATGTGATTTGTCATACTATTCTGTCTTTATTCTCTATCACAATTGTTGTCGAGTTACCCATGCCTTCTATTTGCTTAACTTGCCAATATCATGTCTACTTCCTGTTGTCATGATTTCATCCATGTCATATGTTTTGTTGCACTTAAGTATATGTCTTCTTCCATATTAGTAGTTCATGTCTCTACTTGTTAATTTATAAAGATCGTGTATTCTCTTCCTTATTTGTCATATCTATCTTCATGCCTTCACCATGCTAGTTAGTTGAAGTTACATTCTTTTTCCTAAACGTTGTCATTACCTCTATGCTTTCTACCTAGTCTATTACTGATGTTCTTATGTACATTCTCGTTCATCATTTCTACTTGCGTATTTCCTACTTTGTCATTTCTGGTATCGACATTTCTGTCATTTGGTTGGTATTGTTTATGCATAACTGGTGAGGATGAGATAATTGAACGAAGGATGTTGCCGTGCCGTTGGATTTGATGTCTTGAGTATATTTATCATATTATGAAAGTTTTGAGGTAATTATTGTGGTTTATTGGTTTTCGCTCTAAGTAAAGGATTGGGAGAGATATTGGTACCTGTTGAATTGTGTTTCTTCCAGCACTCTGTTATTGTTTTGTAAATTCGTTTCGTGCACTCTATTCTGTTATATTATAGTATAGTTCTATTGCTAGATTTTAGTACAGACCTTTATAATGAGCACATTTTTCACTAAAAAGCCTCGTCACTACCTTGACGAGGTTAGTCAAGATACTTACCAGTACATGGGATCGGTTATACTGATACTGCACTTCTGCACCTTGTGTGTAGACTTTTGGAGCGGAGCTGCTGCCAATGTCGGGAGCTGACCCTGAAGATTTTAGGAGTCTGTTTATATAGTTTTCAACAGATCGTGTAATTATTTATATCAGCTTGTAAATTCTATGTCTTAGAAGCTCATGATTTGTACTACCAGTTCTTGGGTTAATGTGTAAAAGTTAGGCTATTCCTTCTCTATTTTCCTATAATTTCATTTGACTTGTATTGTTGGTTAGTTGACTTACCTAGCGGGTCAAGTTAGGTTCCATCACAATTTGCGATTTTTGGGTCGTGACAGTCAGAAAGAAAGAAAATAATATGGAGGCACACTTGGCCTTTCAAAATAATGATGATGAAGCAAGTCCCTCAAGCAAATATGGTTCTGAGGCACATCTTACATACAAAGATGATGAATTTGGAGGCCTAGCAAATATTACTCATTTAGAAGTTGGAGACTTCTTTGAGGATATTGACTGAAGAACAAATCATCTTACTGGGGAAGCTATAATAAAAGTTTTCATTTTTTTTATGTTTGCAACTAGTTTATTTTTCTTTAGTGTATTTTCCTAATGCATCATGTGTTGCTAGTTTCTACATTTCTAATGTATTTCTTTAATGTTCTTATTCTGTTTGTCTTTCATATTTCTTATGATGTACTTTTTGATTTTTTATGAAGCATATATATGAAAATTCCCCAGTCTTCAGTTGGAATCAGGATTAATAAAGATGATATATGTCTTTTGGATAGTGCTTCAACACACACTATTTTAAGAGATAAGAGATATTTCTCTTATTTGGTAATGAAAGAAGCCAATGTTAATACAATATCCAGTAGTACAAGATTAATTGAAGGTTCTGGAAGAGCCAATTTATTACTACCGGGGGGAACAAATTTGGTTATTAATGAAGCACTATATTGTAGTAAATCTCAACGAAACTTATTAAGTTTCAAAGATATTCGCCAAAATGTCTACCATATTGAGACTACAAATGATGAAAAGATTGAATATCTTTATATTACTACAATAATGTCTGATAAGAAATATGTGCTTGAAATGTTACTTCTCTTTCCTCCGGCTTATACTACACAACTATTAGAAGGATTGAAACACATGCCGTAGTAAACGAGAAGTTTACTAATCAAGATAATTTTATTATTTTGGCATGACTGGTTGGGCCATCCTTATTCTAATATGATGCGTAAAATAATTGAGAATTCACATGGACATTCAATGAAGAACCAGAAGATTCTTCAATTTAAGGAATTCTCTTGTGCTGCATGTTCTCAAGGAAAATTAATTATTAGACCATCAACTATTAAAGTTCGGATGGAATCCCCTGCATTTCTTGAATGTATACAAGGTGATATATGTGGGCCCATTCACCCTCTATGTGGACCATTCAGATATTATATAGTTTTGGTAGATGCATCTACAAGATGGTCACATGTGTGCTTACTATCAACTCGCAATATGGCATTTGCAAGATTGTTAGCTCAAATAATAAAGCTAAGAGCACAATTTCTAGATTGTGCAATTAAGACAATTCATCTTGATAATGCTGGTGAGTTTACATCCCAAGTCCTTAATGATTATTGTATTTCAAATGGGATAACAATTGAGCATCCGGTTGGTCATGTTCATACACAAAATGGTCTAGCGGAATCATTGATCAAACACCTTCAATTAATTGCTAGACTAATGTTTATGAGAACAAAAATTCCCATTTCAGTGTGGGGGCATGCTATTTTACATGCATCAACACTTGTACGGATAAGGCCCACAAGTTATCATAAAGTCTCCCCATTACAATTGACTTTTGGTCAGGAGCCAAATATTTTCCATCTTAGAATCTTTGGTTGTGTCATATATGTTCCAATTGCTCCACCACAACGCACAAAGATGGGTCCTCAAAGAAGGTTGAGGATATATGTTGGATATGAATCTCCTTCTATTTTAAAATATCTAAAGCCGATGATTGGAGATTTATTTATGGCAAGATTATCTGATTGCCATTTTAATGAATCAGTATACCCAACATTAGGGGAAAAAAATAAGCAGTTGAAAAAGGAGATAGATTTGAATGCATTATCGCTGTCTCATTTAGATTCTCGAACAAATCAATGTGAACAAGATGTTCAAAAGATTATTCATTTGCAAAATATTGCAAATCAATTGCCAGATGCATTCACTGATCTACCAAGGGTGACTAAGTCACATATTCTAGCTACTAATGCTCCAATTCGAGTTGATATCCCGGTAGGACAATCAATTAAAGAAAATGAGTCTAATCCACGCTTGAAACGTGGTAGACCAATCAGTTCTAAAGATAAAAATCCTCGAAGAAGAAAATGAGCAAATGATCATAACACGGAGGTAGTGGCTCAAGAAGATCCCCAAGACGAAAAAAAATGATAAGACCTTAGGGGAGGTCTAGGTACCTGAAAATAATGAGAATGAAGAGATATCAATAAGTTATGTCTCAACAGAAAAAAGATGGAACCGAAATAATATTATTATCGATGGCGTTTTTGCTTAGAATGTTGCTGTCGAAATAATGCAACAAGATGATGATCTTGAACCAAAATCTGTCGATAAATGTAGACAGAGAAATGATTGGCCAAAATGGAAAGACGATATCTAGGCAGAGTTAACTTCACTTGGAAAATGTGAAGTCTTTGGACCCATAGTTCAAACACCAGAAGGTATAAAGCCAATAGGGTATAAATGGATTTTTGTGCAAAAAGGAAATGATAAAAATGAAGCCGTTAGATATAATGTGCGACTTGTGGCACAAGGGTTTTCGCAAAGACCTGACATTGATTATATGGGGACATATTCTCCTATAGTGGATGCTATCACCTTCAGGTATCTCATAAATATGACAGTGCATGAAAAACATTATATGCGTCTAATGAATGTTGTCACAGCCTATTTGTGTGCATCATTAGACAACGAAATTTTTATGAAAATACCTGAGGGATTTAAAGTGCCAGAAGCATATAAAAGTTTTCATGAAACTTGTTCAATAAAGCTTCAAAAATCTTTATATGGATTGAAACAATCAGGTCATATGTGGTACAATCGCCTGAGTGAATACCTGCTGAAAGAAGGGTAAAAGAATGATCCAATTTGTCCTTGTGTCTTTATAAAAAGGTGTGGATCTGAATTTGTTATAATCGCCGTGTCTGTTGATGATTTAAATATCATTGGAAATCCCGGGGAGCTTTCAAAAGCAGTAGACTGTTTGAAGAAAGGATTTGAAATGAAATATCTTGGAAAGACAAGATTTTGTCTTGGTCTACAAATTGAGTATACGAAAGATGAAATATTTGTCCATCAATCAACATATACCGAAAAGATTTTAAATTGATTCTATATGGATAAAGCACATCCATTGAGTACCCCGATGGTGGTGATATCACTTGATATAAAGAAAGATCCATTCCGACCTCATGAAAATGATGAAGAGCTTCTTGGTGCCGAAGTACTATATCTTAGTGCAATTGGGACATTAATCTTGCTAATAATTCCCGACCAGATATAGCTTTCTCAGTCAGCTTATTGGCAAGATTTAGTTCTTCGCCAATATAAAGACACTGGAATAGTATTGAACATATATTCAGATACCTCCAATGTCCCATTGATATCGGTTTATTTTATTCAAATGGATCCAAGTCATCATTGATTGGTTATGCAGATGCAGGATATTTGTCTGATCCACATAAAGACCGATCTCAGACAGGCTATTTATTTATAAGTGGAGGTACAACCATATCATGGCGTTTAACAAAACAAACTATGATTGCTACTTCTTCAAATCATGTAGATATAATAGTCATTCACGAAGCAAGTCGAAAATGAGTTTTGGCGGAGATCGATAACTCAACACATTCAGGAAACATATGGTCTCTCTTCGAAAGGAAATATTCCAACAATATCGTATGAAGACAATGCTGCATGCATAACTCAACTGAAAGGAGGATACATCAAAAGAGATAGAACAAAACACATTTCGCCGAAATTCTTTTTTACTCATGATCTTCAAAAGAATGGTGAAACAAACATTCAACAAGTTCGTTCAAGTAATAATTTGGCGTATCTGTTGACTAAGGCATTACCAACCTCAACATTTGGGAAGTTGATATACAAGATTGGAATACGTCGTCTTCGAGATATTAAGTGATATTTTCATCAGGGGGAGTAACTACACGCTACACTCTTTTTTTTTTAACCAAGATTTTGTCCCACTGAATTGTTCTGGTATGGTTTTTAACGAGGCAACAAGTAAATGCGTATTACATATAACTATGCACTCTTTTGTAGTAAAATCTTAGTAAAACATATTTATTTTACATGGACATCCAAGGGGGAGTGTTGTGAATAGTTTAAGGAGTGGATGCCGATGCTGCTATGGACACCCATTTCCCTCACTATTTGATGTTGAGTATTTCCATTCCTCTTACTATTTGTGAATAGAAAGTTTACTTTTTAGGCTTATAAATAGCCTTGTACCCGATGGATAAAGACACACCAAAGTGAAAGAAGAAAAGAGTTCTTCCTTTTTTCTGTCTCTTCTTATTTATATTTTACTGAATTACTTTTATTTTATAACAGGTTAGAATATATATATTTTCCCTCTCCTCTCAATCTCTATCTCTATCATCAGACCAAGGGGCATATCTGCCATTTTAACATATAGAGTTTTAAGGTTCTCATCATCTGTCCCTTAACAGAAAACGACTGCAAGCAACCTGTGGGTCTACCTGTATACAAATAACATATCACATTCACATTAATATATGCATCTTTGGTTTATTTTTTTAATAATGTGTTCGTGTACATAAAATATACAAAAACCATGTCTGGCTCTCTCTCTCTATAGTATATAAATAACGAAGAGAGATGCAAACGCCGCCTCAAGAGTTGCCTTTCTCTCTGGTTAAATTGGTTTAATTAGTTTTCGTTTCCTTCCTTTAGATTGAAGAATTTGAAGAAAAAGAAAATGGTGGATCTTCAAACAGTTTGCTCCATGTGTGGTGATGTGGGCTTCCCTGACAAGCTCTTCCGCTGCTCCAAGTGCCACCACCGTTTTCAGCATTCGTATGTCTTTCAACCTTCTCATCAGTTATATATATATATATATATATATATATATATATATAACGTATTAGTAGCTTATACGACTCTTGAGACCAACTAAACGAGACAGATCATTGCTGATAAGTTAGTTACCTATTATAGTTTAGGTCCAACGGTCGGATTTTCTTCCTTGATTGGTCTAAATCTTGGGATCATTAAATTTCTTAATCTTGGGATCAACTTTGTAGAGAAACATGGTCCGCACCTTGGTTTGGTCCCTCATGACTGCCACGCCTTTATATTCTTTGACTGCATATATATATATATATATTTCTTTTGTTTAATTTTCGTTTTCTTTCTTGGTTGTGGCCAACCAAACACGACCCTCGTCCACCGCCACTATCACCGGAAATATTCATGTCATAACATGATTACTATTTTAGAAAAAAGAAGAAGAAAGAGTTGACTCATTTATTTTACAATTACAATAATAGACCATGTGTCTATATATGTGGCTACAGTTGTTTAATCTCAGTCAACTTAAGTATTAGTATAATCGCATTATATGTATATAGTTTAAAATTTTTTCCATATGTAAACATATATATAGTTCAAGTGGGAAGGAATAGTTTTTGCAAAACTTATCCTAAATCTGCGTTTGTTATTTATGATAGGTACTGTAGCAACTACTATAGCGAAACATCGGAGCCAACACAAGTGTGTGATTGGTGTCAAAGTGAGGAAAAAGGCTCGAGGCATGGTGGTTCAAGAAAATCATCAATTGCAGGAATTAGTGATGCAGGGATCAAATCGGAATATTCAGGAGAAAAAATCAAACAGAATGATAAGGAAGAAAATGGTGCTGAAAGGGCAAAGAATCCTAGTGGCACTCCTTCACCTCGGACAGCAACTCGAAGATACAAGCTTCTCAAGGATGTCATGTGTTAAAAAGGAACATTACTAGATAAAGTTTAAATTCTGAATTCGCATAGGTGAATGAAAAGGAAAAGTTGTAGAATCAAACAAGGCTCTAGTGAGTTTTGATTTTCTAGTGTTTTTCTCTTCTATTTTTTCTTTTTCTTTTCTGACTGCCAAGAGTTTTTGGCTCTATGCTAAATAAGTTGATAGAATCAGTTGAACTTTATGTACAAATCTGATGATAAATAAGCATGAGTTTCTTAAGCCTTCCTTTTGCTTGATTGTTTTTTGCCAAATACCTTCTTGATGAACTGCACGCATGAAATAAATCTATCTTCCAATATGCTAACTCTATACTCCTTTTCTACTCCTAGTTCATATGGTGAGGTTCGGAGTACAAGGGTCAAACTACTTAGGGGTCGTTTGGTAGAGTGCATAAGAATAATGTTGAATATGATGTATTAATAATGTTGGTATTAATTATGCTGATATATTTCTAATCCATTGTTCGATTTGATGTATTAAAGCATTGCACTATTTCTAAAAGAATATTTTAATCAAGTATAAATTTTGAAGGACATTTTTGTCTTTAACTAAGTTAATGCATGCATTAAAGCCCATTGCATTGTTAATACCATGGTTTCTTATGCATTAGTTATGCATTGGATAATACCAAATAGGGTGTATAACTAATGCTTGCATAACTAATGCATAAGTTCAAAAAGTGTACCAAACAAAGTATTACTAATACACAAAGCTGATGCATGCATTATTTTACCTAATGCATCCTACCAAACGACCCCTCAATGTTTAACTTTGTATGATTCAAACAAAAAAGTTTCCAAAATTTTGAAATAGAATTTACATATTTAATTAAAGACAAGATAAAAATTAATATAAATAAAAAATAGTTAATAATTTATGTACCTAACAAAACTATTTAAGAATAATGTGATCAAAGAGAAACTGATGGATTTTTCAGACAGTAAAGAACGCCACGGAGAGTGAAACAAGAAAATATGAAAAAGTATTTCAATCAAAATAAGAAGGTAGAATTGAATGCGCCTTTGATGGGGCACACTCTTCTGCTTTCTTAGTTGAGACTCTTGGGTAGAATTGAATGCGCCTTTGATACCTTTTCACCAAAGAATTCATACTACCTAAAGCTGGTAACATTTGGAGCTGCATGCAATGACGGTATTTCTGAGACCCCTATCATTTTTTTTTCTTATTAAAGGAAAATATTGCGGAAAATTAACGTTAGTAATTAAATTTAATAAACCATCAGTATGTTTAATAAATTGAGTACATCACAATCCAATCGAGTTACAGATTTGTTTGGCTTCATTGGATTTTATAGGAAGTGGTAGTTTAAATTCATATAAAAATGGTTAAAAAGAATTTCTATTAAGTAGGGATCATAGGAGAAAGGAAACAGTTAGAATCAAACTCACACATATTGTACGTGTGAAAGACTTTTATCGGTACCATTAAATTGTTAGTATTCCGCTATAGTTTAGTTTAAAAAAAGTACTCCCTCTATTTTAATTTATCGAGAGTCAATTTGAATAAACTTTGAAGCTATATTGAATTAGTCGTTCAGGTTAATATTTCAAAATTAAAATTTAAATATTCACAAACAATACGAAAAGTACTATAAGTTGTAATTTTTCTCATATTAATATGATCAAAAAAAAAAATTTAAAATATTAATCAAAACTCATATTATAATTTCTCGATAAGTTAAATATGTCATCTAAATTGAAACGGATGGACTACGTATTTAAACCTCTTCCACTCTAGTGTTTTGTCAACAAGGGTTCCTTCTGTTTGAAGTAAATGTTTAAGTGACACTGAAACCATAACTTTCACTTCTAACCAACAAACATATCAGGTGAGTTGGTTGTTGGAGACCTCCTTCTTTTTCAATCTACCTTCTCTTTTATCACTTCTTAGGAACCCTTTCGCTCTCCCTCGACATGAGAACATGGTTTGAAGATGAAGGAAACTGAGGATCCCCCAAGCCATATAAGGAGACCAAGTCTTCTATTTCTTAGTCGACGTGGGAGATTCAACACCCCCTCACGCTTAGGCCGGGCCTAATATCGGTGAAACAAAGAATTGGGATGAGTCCGGCTCTGATATAATATTAAGATATGAATATTGGGCCTAACTCAACCCCAAAAGCTAGCTCATGAGGTGAGGATTCCCAAGCCATATAAGGAGACCAAGTCCCCCATCCCTTAGCCGATGTGGGAGACTCAACACCCCCTCATGCCCAGGCCTGTAACTGGAGCGTGGACAATATAATATGGGAGCCCAACATCGGTGAAACAAACAATTGGGATGAGTCCGGCTCTGATACCATGTTAAGTATGGACATTGGGCCTAGCTCAACCCCAAAAGTTACCTCATGAGGTGAGGATTGCCCAAGCCATATAAGGAGACCAAGTCCCCCATCCCTTAGCCGATGTGGGAGACTCAACACCCCCCTCACGCCCAGGCCTGCAACTGGAACGTGGACAATATAATATGGGGGCCCAACATCACTGAAACAAAGAATTGGGACGAGTCCGGCTCTAATACCATGTTAAGATATGGACATTGACCCTAACTCAACCCCAAAAACTAGCTGATTAGGTGAGGATTACCCAAATCATATAAGGAGACCAAATCCTCCGTTCCTTAATCGATGTGGGAGAATCAACAAGTATCAATGTGAGATTTTATGTTCGCACACTCCATAAATTTTTAGCTTTGAATCTTGCAAGCAACACTTAAAATGGAGTTGCATCAAAACAGATTATTATGCAATAAAACACACAACGAAGTTGTTTTTGAAATATTCTTACTTAAACAATAAAACCTACTCTTTACTTAAATAGTAAACCAAATTAATAGTTCGGCTGTTGATCTCTTAGACAATTCATTTCTCTCCCTGCAGAGGTGTACGCTTATGTAAGTAACGTGGTATATTCTCTCCTTTTTAAAGATGCTTTCTCGTATGTTGTTCTATTTTATTTTTTCACGTACTTGCTTTCTGTACTAATTTCTACTCAGCTTTGCATTTGTCCCCTAGAAATATGCGAGTCGTTGAATAGTATTTCTACACGGACAAACCTTTTAACTTGGTTAAAGAAGATACTCGTCCCAGCGGCGGAGGCAGGATCTCCGCGAAGGAAGTTTAAAAAAAAAAGTTAAAAAAATTTATAGCTAGTGGAAATTGAATCTATGACCTTACATAAGTTTTGAACCCCCTTGACCACTAAGCTATACTTTTGGACTATTTCAAAAAAATTCAAAATATAATATATAGAGGTAAAAAATAAATTCTGCCTTATATATACAGTGTAATTTTTCGGCGAAGGATATTCGGGTGAACCCCTTCCGCCCCTAAATCCGCCCCGCTGCTGCGTCCGTACTGAAAATAAGGTATCAAAGGTATTGGAAAATATTAATTAAAGAAAATAAGTTAAAACCTAGAATGAGCTTAATTTGTTGGAACATGCGACAACTCAGTCAAATAGCCAATGAAGTTAATATGTTCGTTATTATGTATATGAGTATCATGGTAACGTGAACGTTATTCTTTTAAATTAGATATAAACGTAGCTATTATGGAATTACATGTGAAAAGAGCTTGCACGTGTTTCTTCATATTTTCAAGCCCTCGTGAAAATCCATGATGCGTGGGAGTAAATCATTGAAAAGTTGGTGTTATCATCCTTAAATGACGCAGCATTTCAAGTTTTCTTGTCTTCGTCTTCTTCTAATAACCCTCTTTCGTAGTTCCAACAAAGTACGTAGTCCACAAACTATATTAGAACACATTCTTTTTCCAATATGAAATTGGTTAACTTTGACTAGAAAAACGCAAAAAAATTGGCATAGAATGGGATTTGATTGAAGTTGGAAAAAAACCAATATTTGAATTTGAAATTGCAAAAAGGAAAATGTGCATAATTATGTTTAATATGAATTTCTCTTGAAAAAAAGTTAAAGATTCGTGAGTGAAACTATTATTTCACCAAAATACTCATTAAATAAGTTTTTACTATTGAATTGGCATTTCATATATTAAAGTTAAATGTTTTTGTAACGACTCAATCGGTCATTTTGCTTACTAGATCCCCTTTCCTAATTAATGCTTCCCATATGTTCTTTTATTGTTTTATGACTTGCGGAGATGATTGATTTAGGTTTGGAAGGGTTTGGGTTGAAATCGGAACACTTGTTCCTTAATAGTGGTCTAAGGTGGCCAAGTTTGACTTGAGTCAATATTTTGAGTAAACGACCTCAGAACCGGGATTTGAAGGTTCAATAGGTTCATATAGTGTTTCGACCTTGGGCGTGTGTTCAGATCGGGTTTCGAGTAACCCGGGAGTGTTTCAAGTGCTTAATGTAGAATGTTGGTTCATTGAAGGTTTTCTAGTTCTTTAAATTTGGTTTGGAGTAGACTTTAGTGTTATCGAGGTCCATTTGGGATTCCGAGCTCGGGAATAGCTCCGTGTGGTGATTTATGACTTGCATGCAAAATTTGGTGTCATTCCGAGTAGTTTAAGTATGATTCAACGCGTTCGAAACTAATTGAAAAGTTGGAAGTTCATAAGTTGATTCAAATTGGTTTTGGGGTACAATTCTTGTTTTTGATATTGTTTTCGTGTATTGAGGGTTCAAGTGGGTCTGCATTACATTATGGACTTGTTGGTGCGATTGATCAGGGTCCCGGGTGGCTCGGGTGGATTTCGGACCACCCGAAGCTAAGTCTGGAAAACTGAAAATATTGGTTCTGGTTTCCTTCTTCGTGAACGTGGTGGTGGAGTCGCGTTCGCGTAGAAGGAATTTGGGAGTGCTCTTTTTTTCCCTTCGCGTTCGTGAGGCCTGCGTTCGCGTAGAATAAGGGCCTTTAGGGGGGGGGGGGGGGGGGGGGGTCAGTCACTATTGCTATTCGCGTTCGCAAATTTGTGACCGTGTTCGCGAAGCTCAGGCTGGACAAGCCGTCACGATTGTGTGGCTTCCCTCGCGTTTGCGAAGAAGAGCTTCACTGCTTGGGCCAGTTATGCCTTCGCGATCACGAAGAAGGAATCTCTGGGAAGAATGGATTTTTAATGCGAGACTTGGTCTCTTTTCTCTCATTTTCCACTTGGTGTTGGGCGATTTTGAGAGCATTTTGTGAGGGATTTTCATCAACATCAAGAGGTAACTGAACCCTATCAATTCTTTAGTTAAAAATACGTATTATGGGTAGATTTAACACGAAACTAAAAGAAAAATTGTGAGATTTTGCTTGAATTTAAGGTCTGGTAAAAATAAGATTTGACCACTAATTGTATTATGTAAATGAGCATAAATTATATATTTTTGTTCGTGAGGTCATGTGTAACATTTATATTCAAATTTTTTTGGAATCAGGGCACCTGGGCCCTGGAGTGAATTTAATGAACCTTTCAATTGGGTTGGGTAATTACTCTAATAGGTAAATTATGAACTTTTGAGTATATATTTATTAGTTTATACGAATTTTGGTTAGTTTCGGAGTCCCTGGCGTCGCTTGAGGAGTTCTAGTGAGGTTGAAGAGTCAGATTGAGGACTTGGGACTGAGGTAAGTCTCTTGCCTAACCTTATAAGAGGGAGATTATCCCTTTAGGTGTATTATTGTTGTGTTCTACTTGTTAGGGGTGTTACGTACGCATGAGGTGACGAGAGTCCATACGTAGTTATATTTAATGACATGTCCGGGTAGAGTTAGATTCACATCATGCCTTTATTTTTACTGTTTATCCCTATCATGTGTATTCGTTGTCTTGATTAGTACTGAGACCGAGGGCTTAATTTGAAGATAACGACTTAGCCTCTTGCTTTAGAAAATTGGGAAATACTTGATAAACTATAAATCCGCGTCTTCTCATCTCGCAAGTGCTTCTGTGAGCGAGGCCAACCTCTCTACTCTTATGGGATCGGGACGTTCGCCTCCGCATGATGGTAACACTAATCTTTTGAGATCGACCGTTTTCCTCGGCAAGATGGTAATATTATTCTTATGGGATCAGGCCGTTCTCCTCGGCAGTACTGAGTGTCACTATTCCTATGGGATCGATCCGTTCGCCTTGGCAGCTTCGTGCTTAATAATTGGAACTGGATTTTGTTTGTTAATTGTTGAGTTAGCGCCTTCAAGGCCGATTATGATGTGTTTAGTGACTTGATACAAACTCATGTGCGGACTTACAGTACTTACTTTGTTTGCTTTGCTGCTATTTGTTGTACGCTCACCATGTCTACTTTATGTATTTATATTGTTATTTGACCTCTAGTAAGTGTCAAGTCGACCCCTCGTCACTACTTTTTCGAGGTTAGACTAGATACTTACTAGGTACACATTATATTCTGTACTCACGCTACACTTCTGCATATATGTATAGGTACCGAGACAAGTACTACCATTGGTCACACGGGCACATAGCCGATCATCTACGGAGGCTCAGTGGTGAGCGACTTTCCTTGCTACGATATGCAGTACCAGAGTCTCCCTCTACCTTTTTATTATTTCTATCTATCACTTTCAGACAGTAGTTGTAGTAGTTTTGTATATTCTCTAGATTGATCATGTACTTATGGCGCCGGGTTTTGAGGATATATTAACATTTTAGTACTGCTGTACTTATCATCTTATCACTATAGTGGATGTACTTATTATTCTGGTATTTTGGTTAAGAAGGAGTAGATACGGATGCATGAGATCCTACTCATTTTATTTCTTTTAAAAGGAAACCTTTGTTTTAAATGTTAAAAGGGGTAAATAAATAGTAGTTTCATTTGTGGGCTTTCCTAATGGAGACATTAGGTGCCATCGCGGCCTACTATGGATTTTGGGTTGTGACAACTTGGTATCAGAGCCTTAGGTTCATATAGGTCTCACGAGTCATGAGTAGGCCTAGTAGAGTTTAGCAGATCGGCGCAGAGACATACGTACTTATCTTTGAGAGGCTATAGGGTGTTAGAAAACTTCTCTTTCTTCATATCCTATCGTGAAATTGATATTGTGATAGTATATTTCTATTGATCTCTCACATATAGTGAGAACGCATGCGACAGATGTACTAGACGGCAGAGGAGTTGCTTCTCCCATTGCTAGAGGCTGAGGCAGAGGTCGGGGGAGGGCTCCAGCTCGTTTCAGAGGATGAGGGTGTCCTAGAGTTGCTCTCGTTATACCACCAGTCAATCCAGTGGAGGACCCTTTTGTTGAGGAGCAGGATGAGGCGCCTGAAGTTGTGGTAGCCCCAGCAGATTTCATGACTGCGCCGAGATTCCAGGAGTTCATGGGCCATATGTTACGGTTAATGGACTCTATGGCGCATGCTGATTTATTTCCAGTGGACCCTGCCACATCTCAGAAGGGAACGGGAGCACAGACCCCTACCGCTCAGGATCCAGGGCACGCCGCTATCGTTTATTAGACCGTAGTTGCACTAGCTGCGGGTGAAGCCTAGCCTGTTACAGCGGCTATGCCAGAGGCTATACCAGTCGCTACCATTGATCAGCAGAAGCGGTTGGACATATGGGCTATGCTAGAGGATTTCATTGACCAGTGCAAGCATAGGCTCCGGAAATGGGTATATTGGAGTCCAACGGGTTGGACTTCACCACCTTTCAGCTTGAGGCAAGTCTTGCAGATGGTGGTAGGCTTACCCTCTTAGCAGGCCAACAGGTTCACCTCCCTTGACTTGGGATCAGTTTACACATCTGTTCTTGGAGAAGTATATACCACCTTCTAAGAGAGAAGAGCTTCCGGGTTAGTTTGTGTAACTCCATCAGGGCCATATGTCTGTCACCGATTATGAGGCGAGATTCACTGACTTGTCTCGCCATGCAACTATTATACTCCCACAGACACACACAGAGGGTGGGGAGGTTCATTTCAGGTCTGCACCCTAATATTCAGGTTCCTATGGACCGTGAGTCATAGATGGGGACTTCCTTTCATCAGGTTGTGGATATAGCTAAGAGGATCGAGCTTATTCTCAACCGCAGCAGAGAGTTTGCGCCAAGGACAAGAGGCCCTAGCTGTTTGGAGGATTCAGTTGCGCCCCACCTGGGGGTAGAGGTCAGTTCATGAGGGGTCATCCCAATAGGCCCATGTAGTCAGCACCACCGCCTACTTGGAGTGGTCTAGCACGACCCTATTTCAGTTCCATTCTATAGAGTACTTACCGTCCGCCAGCTATTCAGGGTTCCTCCAGTGGGTATTCCGGCTATTAGGGTCAGACTTCAAGTCAGCAGCCTACTGCTCTGAGAGGTTATTTCCAGTGCTGGGATCTTGGCCACGTGAAGAGGTTTTCTCCCTGACTTTGGGGCATGGCTGAGCAACAGGACCATCGGCCCATCATTACCACACCAGCTACCGCACCGCCCGCCCGCCTGACCAGAAGCGGAGGGCAGGTGGCTAGGGGTCGTCCTAGAGGTGGAGGCCAGGTCAGGTAGCGCTTCGACTAGGTTCTATGCTATCCCCACCAGGCCAGAGGCAATCAAATCCGATGCAGTGATCACAAGTACTATTTCTATCTACCGCAGGGATGCATCAATACTATTTGATCAAGGGTCTACTTACTCCTATGTTTCTTCTCTATTTTCTCTTTATCTGTATGTGTCCCGCGAGTCTTTTGACATTCATGTCTATGTATCCATGCCAGTGGGTGATTATGTTGTTGTAGATCGGGTCTACCGGTTCTGCGTGGTGTCTTTCTACAGATGTGAGACTAGAGCGGATCTTCTATTTCTCGATATAGTTTATTTTGAGGTTATCTTGGGCATGGACTGGTTTTCCCCGTAACATGCCATTCTTGATTGCTATTCCAAGAATGTTACCTTGGCGATTCCAGAGTTACCCAAATTAGAGTGGAGGGGTTCATCTGTTGGTACTTCTAGCTGAGTTATTTCTTTCTTGAAGGCTGAACAAATGGTCGAGAAGGATTGTTTATCCGTCTTAGCCTTTATTCGGGATACTACTGTAGAGACTCCCGTGTTAGTTTCAGTGCCTGTGGTACGAGAGTTTTCCGATGTATTTCCTGCTGATCTACTAGGTCCATCAGATCGAGATATTGATTTCGACATTGATTTGGTGCCAGGCACCCAACCAATTTCTACTTCTCCTTGTCGTATGGATCCCAAGGATCTGAGAGAATTAAAGGAATAGCTTTAGGAGTTGCTTGAGAATGGGTTCATTATACCTAGTGTGTCACCTTGGGGCGTACCAGTGTTGTTTGTGAAGAAGAAGGATGGGAGTATGCGGATGAGCATAGATTACCGCCAGTTGAACAAAGTCACCATCAATAATAAGTACCCATTACCGCGCATCGATGATTTGCTTGACCAGTTACAGGGTGCCAGGGAGTTCTGTAAGATCGATCTGAGATCTGGGTACCATCAGCTGAAGATTCGTGCTTCTGATATTCCGAAGACGACTTTCTAGACTAGATATGGCCACTATGAGTTTTTAGTGATATCCTTCGGCTTGACCAACGCCCCGGTGGAGTTTATCGATTTGATGAACCTAGTGTTCAGGCCGTATCTTGACTCATTTGTCACTGTCTTCTTTGATGACATATTGATCTCACGTAGTAAGGAGAAGCACGAGCACCATTTGAGATTAGTTCTTCAGACCTTGCGGGAACAAAAGCTTTATGCTAAGTTCTCCAAGTGTGAGTTCTTGTTGGATTTCATGGCTTTCTTAGGACATGTGGTATCAAGTGAGGGTATTAAAGTGGATCCGGGAAGATTGAGGCAGTCAAGGGTTGGCCTCGTCCTACCACAGCGATCGAGATCAGGAGTTTCTTGGCATTAGCAGGTTATTATCGTTGATTCGTGGAAGGATTCTCGTATATTGTGGTGCCCTTGACTATAGTGACCCAGAATGGTGCTCCATTTAGATGGTCCGATGATTGTGAGGCAAGCTTTCAGAAGCTCAAGACCCCTTTGACTACAACACCAGTGTTAGTTTTGCCCTCCGGTTCGGGGATGTATACCATGTATTGCGATGCTTCGTGTGTTTTCTTGGGTTGTGTATTGATGTATGAGGGGTGATTTATTGCATATGTTTCACGTCAACTGAATTCCCACGAGAAGAATTATCCTGTGCAGGATTGGGAGTTAGCCGCGATAGTTCATGCTCTTAAAATATGGAGGCATTATCTATATGGGGGTATCCTGTGAGGTTTACACTGATCATCGCATCTTGCAGCATTTGTTTAAGCAGAGGGACCTTAATTTGAGGCACCGCTGTATTGGTAAAAAAGGGTCTCACACGTTAGCTGATTCTAGACAACTCAGCCGGATACATGGACCAAGGGAAACGCGACAGCTGGATGTGATTCTATAAATAGATACGGAACAAAGAGGCACATATCAATAAACCATCGAGTCCATCTGCCACGGGAAACTCAACCTGATCAAGACAAGGAAGAGACACGGTCAGAATGAATTGGACAAAGCTACGGGAAGATTCAAGGACCCACAATTGATTACTCATACGTTATGTAACCGTACCCCAATTATAGTTATCCTTTGTAACACCCCATTAATGTCATAATTAGTCATTAATGGGCAATCATATCAAGAGTTGTACGTTATATCAAGGAATCTCCTATATAAGAGACATGAATACAACTGGTAAAGGGACATCTAATTTTCGAATACAATCTACTTTGCTTTTCTATATTTATGCAATATTGTCTATTACTCGTTTTTCTTTATTTCCTTGATTATCAGTAACCCGTGTTCATCCTAGAAATAGCTTTGGTCAAAGGATCTAATTCTTTGGTTAAACAAATTGGTTCCATTACCGGGAATATGAAAATCTTTGTTTGCTTTTCAAGCGATATCCTCTGAACTATGTCGAACTCCAACGACAACAACTACCAAAGGAATGGAACCGCAGTTCCATCACCTTCAAGAACCCCACGTGGTTCAAGGGAACAATCCCAGAAATATCCAATAACAACAATGATAATAATGATCAAACGGTGGAACAAGATCGAGTAAAGCAAATGATCGCAGAGCATGTGAGCCAAGCTTTGCAAGAATTTGCGAGGGGATCACCGGCAACATTACCTGCACCACCGACACCATCCCTCAATAATACCATCACCATGGAAAATCCTCAATCTGGGTTGGCGAACTCAGGAAGGGGAGATACTCCTAATAAATCTCTCGAAGCAAGACCAGATATGACTAATAACTCTGAATTACAAAATTTGCTTCTAACCATGTATAAACAGATGAAGGAGCAGAACGATCTCATCGAACAAATTCCTGGAGTACCGCCTATTATCAAATGCATTGATGTTGAAAGGTATTCTCAACAACCTTGGAAGCCAAGTGCGGCACCCTTGCCTATACACAAGAATTTTAAAATGCCTGACATTCCCAAATGTGATGGAACAACTGACCCACATGATCATGTGACTGCTTTCACTACTGGATTAAAAATCAACGACTTAACAAAACAAGAGATTGAATCAGTCCTTGTCAAAAAATTTGGGAAAACACTTACCAAAGGAGCCTTAACCTGGTATTCTCTTCTCCCTGAAAATTCTATTGACTCTTTTGCTGAGCTTGCAGATTCATTTATAAAAGCACACTCTGGTGCACAAAAAGTTAAGAAAATAATGGAAGACATATTCAAAATAAAACAAGGAGACACGGAACTACTCCGTGAGTTTGTAGATAGGTTTCAACGAGAAAGAATGCAGTTACCCAGGGTGCCTGCTAATTGGGCAGCCATGGCATTCGCAAGCGACCTAAACGATAAAAGCTTAGAAGCCATGAGACGACTTATGGAAAGTCTAAGAGAATTCCCCTCTACAACATGGAACGATGCGTATAACAGGTATAGTACTAAACTAAGAATAAAAGAAGATATCATTGCTCGTTCGAGAGATGAAGATCATTCCAGATCCAGACGTCCTGAATCAGATAGAAGATCAGGTAAAAATAGGTATGATCCTTACTTAGGACCCCCGGGACGCGATATTCTTCCCAGGTTCGAAAACACTAGGTCGGACTATAGACCACAAGGAAGATACGTAGTCTCATCCTCGTCTAGATCAAGAAAAGATCGAGATGAATGACCTAGAGGTAATACTCAAATTGGGGATCATACCTTTAATGTATGTACTACTGAACTTGTCTCAATATTACGAAACATGTGAGACAAGGTTAAGTGGCCCAAAGAGATACAGTCAAATTCAAGTAGAAGGAACCCAGATCACTGGTGTGAATTCCATAAGGATCATGGGCACAAAACTCAGGAAGAGGAGATACTCCTAATGAATCTCTCGAAACGAGACCAGGTATATCTAATAACTCAGAATTACAAAAATTACTACTAACCATGCAGAAACAGATGAAGGAGCAAAATTATTGCATCGAAAGAATTCCTGGAGTACCACCTACCATCAAAGGCATTGATTTTGATAGATATTCTCAACAACCTTGGAAGCCAAGTGCGGCACCCTTGCCTATACCCAAGAAGTTTAAAATGCCTGACGTTCCCAAATATGATGGAACAACTGACCCACGTGATCATGTGACTGCTTTCACTACTGGAGTAAAAGGCAACGACTTAACGAAACAAGAGATTGAATCAGTCCTTGTCAAAAAATTTGGGGAAACACTTACCAAAGGGGCCCTAACCTGGTATTCTCTTCTCCCTGAAAATTCTATTGACTCTTTTGCTGAGCTTGCAGATTCATTTATAAAAGCACACTCTGGTGCACAAAAAGTTGAGAAGAGAATGGAAGACATATTCAAAATAAAACAAGGAGACACGGAACTACTCCGTGAGTTTGTAGACAGGTTTCAACGAGAAAGAATGCAGTTACCCAGGGTGCCTGATAATTGGGCAGCCATGGCATTTGCAAGCAACCTAAACGATAAAAGCTCAGAAGCCACGAGATGACTTAAGGAAAGTCTAAGAGAATTCCCCGCTACAACATGGAACGATGTATATAACAAGTATAGTACTAAACTCAAAATAGAAGAAGATATCATCGCTCGTTCAAGAGATAAAGATCATTCCAGATCCAGACGTCCTGAATCAGACAGAAGATCAGGTAAAAATAGGTACGATCCTTACTTAGGACCTTCGGGACGTGATATTCGTCCCAGTTTCGAAAACACTAGGTCAGACTATAGACCACTAGGAAGAGACGTAGTCTCATCCTCATCTAGATCCAGAAAAGATCGAGATGAACGACCTAGAGGTAATACTTGAATTGGGGATCATACCTTTAATGTAAGTACTACTGAACTTGTCTCAATATTAAGGAACATAGGAGATAAGGTTAAGTGGCCCAAAGAGATGCAATCAAATCCAAATAGAAGGAACCCAGATCACTGGTGTGAATTCCATAACAATCATGGACACAAGACTGCGGATTGCAGATATTTACAAGGTGAAGTAGAAAATTTATTGAAACAGAGCTATTTAACAGAATTGTTTAGTGATAAAGGTAAACATACATATATATGAAGAACAGGCTGGAGCCCCCAAAGTCTCCTTCTCCAAAAGGAACCGTCAACGTGATACACGGAGGTGAAGAAGTAAACGGAGTGGTCTGCAAAACGACCACAAAGTTCACAATTACACATGGAAAACAAGTGAGTGAAAATCTGGAAGCGGACGATATAACCTTCGATGATGCGGATATCAGCGGATTAATGCTTCCTCACAACGATGCTCTGGTAATATCTTTACTTATTCATGACACTAACGTAAAAAGAGTGTTGATTGATCCAGGTAGTTCAGTCAATATCATTTTGCTAAGAGTCGTGGAAGAAATGCTATTGGGGAATCAAGTAATCCCAAGGGCATGAGCCATATCAGGGTTTTATAACTCTATGGTTATAACAAAAGGAGAAATTGAGCTTAGCACTTATGCTGGGGGGTGATCAAAAGTACCAGGTTCCAAGTCATCGATACTGACATGGCTTATAACGTAATCGTGGGAAGGCCATGGATCCACGACATGAAAGCAATACCCTCCACCTTGCATCAGGTAATTAAATTCCCCTCTGAATGGGGGATTCAGAAAATTAGAGGTGATCAGCAAACCGCAAGAGATATAAAATCCGTGGTACACTACAACAAAAAAATAGAGGTGGAAGAAAANATCAAAACAACTACGGAAGAGCTCGAAGCTATTCCATTGTCTGAACAAAAGCCTGAACAGAAAGTGTATATAGGCACGAGGATGGGCCCCGGTCGAAGAGAAGAAAAGAAAGCAAGGACCATTCAAGAACCAAGTGATTGATGAAGAGGTACAGAAACTCTTGAAGATTGGTTCGATACGAGAGGTAACGTGCCCTAACTGGCTAGCTAACACCGTGGGAGTACCTAAAAATAATGGCAAATGGAGAGTATGCGTAGATTATACTAACTTAAGTAAAGCATGCCCCAAATATTCATTCCCATTGCCACATATAAATCAAATGATTGATGCCACTGCAGGTCATGAATTATTAAGCTTTTTAGATGCATATTCTGGTTATAATTAGATTAAAATGGATCCCTCAGATGAGGAAAAAACTTCCTTTATTACAAACAGGGGGACTTACTGTTACAAAGTTATGCCTTTTGGCTTGAAAAATGCTGGAGCCACCTATCAAAGGTTAGTGACTAAAATGTTCCAAGAACATCTTGGAAAGACGATGGAAGTTTATATTGATGATATGTTGGTAAAATCAACACAAGCAGAAGACCATTTCCAGCATCTCTCTACTACTTTTGATATTTTACGCAGGTATAATATGAAGCTAAATCCAGAAAAATGCGCTTTTGGAGTGCAATCAGGTAAATTTTTGGGTTTCCTTGTATCGAACAGAGGAATAGAGGTAAACCCCGCTCAAATTAAAGCTATAGAAGAAATACCTGATATTTTAACAAATAAAAAAGAAGTTCAAAGACTAACATGGAGAATAGCAGCTTTGGGAAGATTTATTTCTAAGTCTTCCGAAAAAAGTTTTAAATTCTTCTCAGTTCTCAAAAAGCAGAATCAGTTCGAATGGACTGAAGAATGTCAGCAAGCCCTCAAGAATCTGAAGATTTATCTATCGAAACCACCGCTGCTTTCAAAGACAAAAGAAGGGGAAAGATTGTACATCTACCTGGCTATTTCAAAAATTGCTGTAAGCGCAGTACTGGCAAGAGAAGAAAAAGGTAAGTAATCACTTGTCTACTATGTAAGTAAAACTTTGCTAGATGCTGAAACTAGATATCCACATCT
>MDKI01271578.1:0-48233 GCA_005239505.1 Nicotiana paniculata | reverse complement strand
AGAAGAAAAACTAAGTAGAATCCTCTTTCAACGTGGTGTGTTCCTCCGTCAAAAAGTCTCCTCTCCAATACCCCTCAATGTGATGTTTTTGGGTCTATTTATATGTTTAGGATGAACCCTCAATGTGTAAAAGACTTCTATTCCAACTTGGAAACACTTAAAACCCGTCAAAATACGATTTCTGGCCGCCTGGGGACCCTGGCGTTTGGGCTCTAAGGCCTGGGTAACGCCAGGCACCCCCTGGCGTTAGGGCTCTAAGGCCTGGGTAACACCAGGCACCCCCTGGCGTTAGGGCTCTAACGCCTGGGTAAGGTTTGGGCTGGGTCAGGCTGTTTGGCTCTAACGCCCGGCTATCGCCCGGGTGTCCCCTTTCGCGTATTTTTCGACGTATTTGCATCCGTTTAGCCCCGTCTCCATTTCCAATTCACCTACACATAAAGTAACCTCCATTAGGCACATACGACATGTATTTTATCATTAAAACACATAAAATGCAAGGTATATAATGCTTAAAATCATGAATTCTAGCCACGCATCAACAAGATCTTACGTAGGTGTCTTGTCATAGCCTCGACAGTTACAGAGTACATTGGGTCGGTTGTACTCATGCTACCTTTCTGCACTAATATTGGTACCATCGATGTTTAGAGGTGCGTTTTCTCGGATCATATTCACTTCGGAGACAGAGGTAGAGCTGCTGGCATTCGCAGATCTTGTAGTCCCCTTCCATTTCCTATCTTTACTGTATATGATATTCGAACAATTGTATTTATTTCAGACTATTCTTGTACACTTCTAGTTGGTCATGTACTTGTGACTCCAGATTTCTGGGAGTAGTTAGCATCGCGTTACTTTTATTCATTGTGTTAAACTTGGAGTTTATTCCTCGTTTATTGTCATTACTTTGTATTAATTGATAAAAATTGGTTAATCACTTTATTAACATCGGTTTACCTAGCAAGTGGATGTTAGGCCCCATTATGATCCCGAGGTTAGGAATTTCGGGTCGTGACAAGGTGGTATCAGAGTACTAGGTTGCTTAGGTCTCACGAGTCATGAGCAAGCTTAGTAGAGTATGGAGGATCGGTACGAACACGCCTGTACCTATCTTCTAGAGGCTATGGAGCTTTAGGAAAATTTCACTTCTTTATTTCCCTATCGTGCAATTTTATTCGATCATTGATGTTTGAATCATTCCATTCTTGTTCTCTCGCAGATGGTAAGAACACGCACAATATCTGTCACGACTCCAAATCCTAAACCTGCCGTGATGACGCCTATCGTGGAAGTAGGATAGCCAATTCACATATTTACATATTCTTCCCAAAAATCCCAACTCTTTTACATAAATTTATAACGCATATAAAATTACTGAATCTATTAAGCAAAATAAACAGTTAAACAGTCTAAACCATCCCCAAAATCCGGAGTCAACATGTCATGATCATCTAAGAAAATATACCAAAAAGTCTACTATTATAATACAAAACCTCCGAACTAATAACTAAGTACAAAATAAGAAGGGAGAACAGAGATGCTACGGACGCTGAACAGCTACCTCTATGTCCCGAACTCCGGCTCCGCACAGAATAGATGGCAAATTCTCGGTATCAACACCTGTATCTGCACACAGGGGTGCATGGAGTAATGTGAGTACGCCAACTCAGTAGTAATGAAAATAAATCAAGTCTAAGCGGCAAGAAACACATAAAAACCAAACCAACAGTTCACAATAAGCACAATCTTTCTTTTCAACAATATATACTTACATGTATGAAATCAACATGCCTTAAAAGCCAGCTTCAGTAAAACCCTTTGAAAAATGTGTTTTCCAATAATTTCAAAAATACAAATACCTGAAGAATTTAGTGTAAAATGAAAAAAGTCATACATAGCCCCTCGGGCAGAACATGAATCATAAATCTCCCCTCGGGTAGAACATCACTCAACACCTCACAACCACTCACTATCAGCCCCTCGGGCAACCTCAGTGTCACTCATGCCTCCCAATCACTCGTCACTCGGCACTCGACACTCAGCACTCGCACTCAGTAGGTACCTGCGCTCATGGGGGGTGTGTACAGACTCTGGAGGGGCTCCTTCATCCCAAGCGCTAATATCAAGCCACCTCGTGGCGTATCATATCTTCACAGATTAGGCCCTCAGCCTCACTCAGTCAGAAACTCTCAAAAGCCTCTCGGGCGTATCAGTAAAATGGGGTACTCGACCCAAAATATCATTTTTATATCTCAAAATAGCGTAAATAAGGCTGAGTTTCAAAAATAGTTAAGCACAATATGACTGAGTGTAAATCATAAATCAACAGTGAGGAAATAGCAATAAAAAAGCCCTTAAGGGGTCTAAACAAGTCGGCACGAGGCCCCAAACTCGACTTATAGCCCAAATATAGCAATAGTCTTTAGAACACAATTTCACATATGATTTAGAGTAAATTACGCAACTCAATAGTTGCTACAGAGAGGACCAAATCCAATCCAAAAATCAGTGCGCGCCACATACTCGTCATCCGACATGTGCGCCATTTTAAAAATTGTGAGAAATATGAAGTCCGGGGTTTCATACCCTCAGGAAAAGATTATAGCCATTACTTACCTCTATCGGGCCACAATACTAATCCGCGATGCTCTTGCCCCTCAAATCGGCCCCCGATTGCTCTGAATCTAACCAAAATCAAATTAACACCATCAAATACACTAAAGGAACAAAACCCAATCGAAAACTATCAATTTAGACAAAATTCTCGAAATTCAGCCAAACCCGAGCCTCGGGCCCACATCTCGGAATTCTATAAAATTCACATCACTAGAATCCTCATCCTCCCACGATTCTACACATACCAAGAATACCACAATCGGACCACAATTGCCCGCTCAAGTCACCAAAAGAATTTTCCAAACTTCCTCCCATTTTCCCCAACTTTTCTTCTTCAAATTCCTCAAATTTCAAGCCTAATCCATCACAAAATAACATAGAAACGAGTTTATAATCCAGGAAACTTACCTCCGCTGAAGACCTTCGAATTCCTCCTTCAATTTGCTCTCAAACCAGCTCAACCCGCATGCAAAAATGGAAGAAATGACCAAAATTTCGTGGAGGCACCTATTTATATTTTCTGGTCAGTTAATCCGCACCTGCGGTCCTAGGTGCGCACCTGCGGAATCCCACTAACAGTCCAAACTTCGCACTTGCGAGTCCTTTTCCGTAATTGCAGAGGATTCTCTAGCCTGGCCTCTTTTCGCACCTGTGCATGGACCTTCGCACCTACGGCCATAGCACCTGCGACTTCCCATCTGCAGGTGCGGCCACACCAGTCAATTCACACCAGCAGCTATTTGCTGCAAATTTCCTAAGTCCAACCTCTGCTAACCATCCGAAATCAATCCCGAGCCCCTCGAGGCCCCAACCAAACATACCAACACACCCCATAGCATCATTCAAACTTAGTCGAGCCTTCGAAACACCAAAAATAACACAAAAACACCAAAATTACATCAAATTCAAGCCTATGAACTTTAAAACTTCTAAATTACGCCAATGATGCCGAAACCAACCAAAACACATTCGAATGACCTGAAAATTTTCACACCTATCCAAAATGACATTTCGAAACTGTTTCAACTTCCGGAATTCCATTCCGACCCCGATAGCCTATTTTCCACTGTCGACCGGAGATCGCCAAAAACTAACTTTCCCCAATTCAAACCTTATTCTACACCGGACATCAAAACTTCATTCCGAACACACTCCTAAGTCCCAAATCACCTAACGAAGCTATCCGAGCTATAAAATTCACATTCCGAGGTCGTTTTCCAATAAGTCAACTCCCAGTTTACTTTTCTAACTATTAAGCTCAATTCTCACCACGACCACTCCGAACCCGTACTAACCGACCCAACACAACATAAATAGGCTAAGAAATATATGATAAAGCAGAAACGCGGGAAACGGGGCTAATCTCACGGAACGACTGGCCGGGTTGTTACATCCTCCCCCTCTTAAACAAACGTTCGTCCTTGAACGGGTCTAGAAACATACCTGGAGTCTCGAATAAGTGAGGTTATCTGATTCGCATCTCCCGCTCGGTCTCCCAGGTTGCATCCTCCACCGATTGTCCTCTCCACTGAACCTTCACTGAAGCTATATCCTTAGACCTCAGCTTTCTGACCTGACGACCCAAAACAGCCACTGGCTCTACCTCATATGATATATCGCCCTCGAGCTGAACCGTGCTGAAGTACAAAACATGAGACGCGTCACCAACATATTTCCGGAGCATCGAAACATGGAACACCGGATGAATACTCGATAAGCTGGAGGCAAGGCATGTCTATAAGCCACCTCCCCAATTCTCCGAAGCACCTAAAATGGCCCAATGAACCTGGGACTCAGCTTTCCCCTCTTCCCGAACCTCATAACACCCTTCATGGGTGACACCTTCAGCAGCACCTTCTCCCCAACCATGAAAGACACATCTCGGACCTTCCGGTCCGCATAACTCTTCTGCCTAGACTGCGCCGTGCGAAGCCACTCCTGAATAACCTTTGCCTTACCCAACGCATACTGAACCAAGTCTGTGCCCAATAGCCTAGCCTCGCCTGGCTCAAACCAACCCACCGGAGATCTGCACCTCCTACCATATAAAGCCTCATACGGAGCCATCTGGATACTCGACTGATAACTATTATTATACGCAAACTTCGCGAGTGGTAGAAACTGGTCGCATGAATCCCCAAAATCAATGATACAGGCACGCAACATATCCTCCAAAATATGAATAGTACGCTCCAACTGCACGTCGGTCTGAGGATGAAACGCTGTGCTCAACTCGACCTGAGTACCCAACTCTCTCTGTACGGCTCTCCAAAACTGAGATGTGAACTGAGTACCTCTGTCAGAAATGATAGAAACTAGAACCCCATGCAATCGAATAATCTCCCTGATATAAATCTCAGGTAACCGCTCCAAAGAATAAGTAGTATCAACAGGAATGAAGTGCGTGGACTTGGTCAGCCGATCCACAATAACCCATATAGCATCAGACCTCGTCAAAGTCCGTGGGAGCCCAACTACGAAGTCCATGGTGAGCCGCTCCCACTTCTACTCCGGAATATCAAATATCTGATGCAATCCACCCGGTCTCTGGTGCTCATACTTGACCTGCTGACAGTTGAGAGACCGAGCGACGAACTCCACAATATCTCTCTTAATCCGCCTCCACCAATAATGCTGACTCAGATCATGATACATCTTCGCGGCACCCGGATGGATGGAATACCGCGAACTATGGGCCTCTGCTAGAATTAAATCTCGAAGTCCATCCACATTGGGCATGCAAATCCGACCCTGCATCCTCATGACCCCATCATCACCAATAACCACATCCCTGGCATCACCGCAACGGACCCTGTCCTGAAGAACAAACAAGTGTGGATCATCATACTGGCGTGCTCTAATCTGATCATAAAGAGAAGACCTAGAGGCGACATAAGCCAATACTCGCGGGGGATCTGATGGATCCAGTCTCACCAACTGACCTGCTAAAGCTTGAACATCAAGTGCTAATGGTCGCTCTACTATTGGAAGGTAGGCTAGACTCCCCAAACTCTCTGCCCTGCGACTCAGGGCATCGGCCACTATGTTGGCCTTCCCCGGATGATATAGAATAGTGAGGTCATAATCCTTGAGAAGCTTCAACCACCTCCTCTGATGCAAATTCAGATCCTTCTGCTTAAGCAGATGCTGCAAACTACGGTGATCAGTGAAAATCTCACAATGCACTCCATACAAATAATGACGCCAAATCTTCAAGGCGTGGAAAATATCTGTTAGCTCAAGATTTAATTCTTCTCGTGTTCAAATGTCTGGAAACGTAGGCAATCACCCTACCATCCTGCATCAAAACCGCTCCAAAGCCAACTCTTGAGGCATCACAATAAACTGTATAAGAACCTGAACCTGTAGGCAAAATCAATACCGGAGCTGTAGTCAAAGCTGACTTGAGCTTCTGAAAGCTCTCCTCACACTCCTCAGTCCACCTGAACTGAGCACCCTTCTAGGTCAGTCTGGTCATAGGTGCTGAAATAGAGGAAAATCCCTCTATGAAAAGGCGGTAGTACCCTACCAAACCAAGAAAACGGCAAATCTCGGTAGCTGATGACGGCCTAGGCTAGCTTTGCACTGCCTCTATCTTCTTTGGATCAACCTGAATACCCTCACTACACACCACGTTCCCCAAGATGCTACAGAATCAAGCCAGAACTCACACTTTGAAAATTTCGCATACAATCTCTTCTCCCTCAAGGTCTAAAGCACAACTCTCAAACGCTGCTCATGATCCTCCCGAGATCAGGAATACACCAAGATATCGTCAATAAACATGATGACGAAAAAGTCCAGATAAGGCCGGAATACACTATGCATCAACTGCATAAAGGCTGCTGGGGCATTGGTCAGCCCGAATGACATAACCAGAAACTCATAATGACCATATCTAGTCCTGAAAGAAGTCTTCGGGATTTCTGGCCCCTGAATCTTCAAGTGATGATAATCGAAACGCAATTCAATCTTGGAAAATACCCTAGCACCATGCAACTAATCAAACAAGTCATCTATACGAGGAAAGGGTTACCGGTTCTTCACCCTAACCCTGTTCAGCTGCCGATAATCAATACACATACGCATATACCTATCCATCTTCTTCACGAACAACATCGGTGCACCCCAAGGTGACACACTAGGCCGAATGAACCCCTTATCTAGGAGTTTCTGAAGCTGCTTCATTAATTCCTTTAACTTTGCTGGTGCCATACAATAAGGTGGAATAGAAATAGGCTGGGTGCCTTGCACCAGGTCAATACCAAAATCAATGTCCTTGTCAGGTGGCATGCCTGGAAGGTCTGCAGGAAACACGTCCGGAATGTCACGGACCACAGGAACCGAATCAATAGCGGGAGTCTCAGCACTAACATCCCTCACAAAAGCCAAATAAGATAAACATCCCTTCTCAACCATACGTTGAGCATTCAGGTAGGAAATCACCCTGCTAGGCATATACTCAGAAGAACCTCTCCACTCAACCCTCGGACATCCCGGCATAGCTAAGGTCACGGTCTTAGCGTGACAATCAAGAACAACATGACACAGAGATAACCAATACATACCCAATATCACATCAAAATCGACCATGATGAGTAACCGTAGGTCTACTCGGGTATCCATACCCCCAATAGATATCACACATGACCGATACACACGGTCCACAATAACAGTATCGCCCACCAGAGTCGACACATGAACAGAGGTAACTAAAGACTCACGGGGCATATCCAGAAAATGGGTAAAATACAAAGAAACATAGGAATATGTAGAACCAGGGTCAAATAAAGCCAAAGCATCTCGGCAACAGACTGAGACAATACCTGCGATCACTGCATCGGAATCCATAGCGTCTGGCCTAGCTGGAAATGCATACATACGGGCCTGACCTCCACCTGCTCGACCTCCCCCTCTAGGGCGTCCTCTAGCTGACTGGATACCACCCCTGGCTGCCTGGGCGGGTGGTTAAGTAACTGGGGCTGAAGTCGAGGGATGGACCCTCTGCTGAGAAGAACCACTGGGATGACAAAGACACTGCCTCCACATGTGCCCAAACTCTCCACACTCAAAACAACTCCCTGGAGCTGGAGGCGAGGAATGATAGAAATCCCTGTCACCAGAATGACGACTAGAAGACTCATGCATAGAGGAACTCTGAATTGGTGGTGCTCGAGCTGCACTATGGGCTGGGAGGGCATCGAATGAAGAACGGCCTGGCTGAGAACCGCGGGGACCATGCCCCGAAGATGCACCACTATAGGCTGGCGAACTGATTGAGGAGGCCTGAATGAACGACCTTTACCATGATGAAACTTTCCCCTGGAAGGAGCACCACTAGAACCACCCGCCCTCTCCTCCCGCTCCTGGTGGCGAACCGACTCAATATCTCGAGCAATATCAACAACCTGCTCGAATGTAGCATCTGATACTCTCTCCCGGGTCGTGAAAAGGCGGAGCTGATAAGTGAGGCCATCCACAAACCTCCTAATACTCTCCCTATCAGTAGGGACCAACTCGGTGGCATGACGGGCCAACTCCGAAAATCGCATCTCATACTGCATCACTGATAGCTCCCCCTGACGCAGCTACTCAAAAAGCCTGCACTGCTCCTCCATGTGAGACTGGGGTACATACTTCTCCAAAAAGATAGTGGAGCACTGCTGCCAGGTGAGGGGTGATGAACCAGCAGGCCTACGCCTCTCAAAAGACTCCCACCAAGTGAAAGCAGCACTAGAAACTGAAAGGTAGCAAATGAGACTCCACTGGTCTCCAAAATCCCAGCAGTACGCAACATCCTCTAACACTTATCAAGAAAACCCTGGGCATCCTCGCCCTCAGCACCACTGAATGTCGGAGGCTGTAGTCTACTAAACCTCTCCAGTATACGCTGCTCGTCCTCTGGAATAGCCAGAACCACGAAGTCCCGAATTGGAGCAACCGGCTGGGCTGGAACTGCCCCCGGTGTCTGATGGCCCTGAGTAACCTGCTCAGGTGTCCGGGCAGCTGGAGTCTGACTGCCTCCCCCGTCCTGAGAAGTAGCGACAACTTCCTGAGCAAGGGTGGTACACACAGTCAAGATCTGTGCCAAGGTCTCCTGAAGACCTGGAATAACAATAGGCACTGCCGGTGCCTGAGCCTGTCCCACTGGAGTATCTACGACGGGAATCTGATCCTGAACAGTAGGGGGATCAACTGGCACTGCCCTGGCTACTGCATGGGCTGGCTCCTACCTCTACCATGGCCTCGACCGCGGCCTCGACCCCTCGTCGGTCTAGCTGGCGGCTGATCACCCTGATCGGTTGCGCGAGTCCTCACCATCTGTGAGAGAAGGAAACAACAGAAGTTTAGGTTTCTAGAATCAACAAAATGGCACGAAAAAATTCAAGAAAAATGAGATTGTTCCTAAGGGTTCCGCAGCTTCTCGAAGATAAGTACAGACGTCTCCGTACCGATCCGCAAGACTTTACTAAACCTGCTCATGACTGTTAAGTCCTATGTAACCTAGGCTCTGATACCAACCTTTCTTGACCCCTAATCCTAAACCGGCCGTGATGGCGCCTATCATGGAAGTAGGCTAGCCAATTCACATATTTACATATTCTTCCCAAAAATCCCAACTCTTTTACATAGATTCATAACGCATATAAAATTACTGAATCTATTAAGCAAAATAAACAGTTAAACAGTCTAAACCATCCCCAAAATCCGGAGTCAACATGTCATGATCATCTAAGAAAATATACCAAAAAGTCTACTATTATAATACAAAACTTCCGAACAAATAACTAAGTACAAAATAAGAAGGGAGAACAGAGATTCTACGGACGCTGAACAGCTACCTCTATGTCCTGAACTCCGGCTCCGCACGGAATAGATGGCAAATGCTCGGTATCAACACCTGTATCTGCACACAGGGGTGCAGGGAGTAATGTGAGTACGCCAACTCAGTAGTAATGAAAATAAATCAAGTCTAAGCGGCAAGAAACACATAAAAATCAAACCAACAGTTCACTATATGCACAATCTTTCTTTTCAACAATATATACATACATGTATGAAATCAACATGCCTTAAAAGCCAACTTCAGTAAAAACCTTTGAAAAATGTGTTTTCCAACAATTTCAGAAATACAAATACCTGAAGAATTTAGTGTAAAATGAAATAAGTCATAAATAGCCACTTGGGCAGAACATGAATCATAAATCGCCCCTGGGGCAGAACATCACTCAGCACCTCACAGCCACTCAGTATCAGCCCCTCGGGTAACCTCACTGTCACTCATGCCTCCCAATCACTCGTCACTCGGCACTCAACACTCAGCACTCGTACTGAGTAGGTACCTGCGCTCACTGGGGGTATGTGTACAGACTCCGGATGGGATCCTTCAGCCCAAGCGCTAATATTAAGCCACCTCGTGGCGTATCATATCCTCACAGATCAGGCCCTCGGCCTCACTCAGATCAGGCCCTCGTATCATATACTCACTCACTCATGCATTGAAGATTTGGAGGCATTACCTCTACGGTGTGTCGTGTGAGGTATTCGCAGATCATCGGAGTCTGCAAAACTTGTTTAAGCAAAAGGATCAAAGTTTGAGACATCGGAGATGGTTCGAGCATTTAAAAGACTATGATATCACCATTTTGTATCATCTTGGGAAGGCTAATATGGTGGCCGATGCCTTGGGTAGAAACACTGTGAGTATGGGTAGGCTTGCATATATTCTAGTTGGTGAGAGACCGCTAGCATAAGATGTTTAGGCCTTGGCCAATCAGTTTGTGAGGTTAGATGATTCGAAGCCTAGATGGGTTCTTATTTGCACAGTTTATCAGTCTTCTTAACATGAGCGCATTAGAGAGCGTAAGTATGATGACCCCCATTTACTTGTCCTTAAGGACATAGTGCAGCACGACGATGCCAAGGAGGTTTCTATAGGAGATGATGGGGTGTTGCGGATGCAGGGTCGTATTTGTGTGCTTAATGTGGATGGACTACGTGAGTTGATTCTTGAGGAGGCCTACAACTCACGATATTCCATTCATCCAAGTGCCACCAAGATATACCCGGATTTGAGGCAGCATTGTTGGTGGAGAAGAATGAAGAAAGATATAGTAGAGTATGTTGCTCGGTGTTTGAACTTCCAGCAGGTGAAGTATGAGCATTAGAGGCCTGGACTTGAGATTCCCGAGTGAAAGTGGGAGTGTATTACCATGGATTTCGTTGTTGGGCTCCCATAGACTTTGAAAAAATTTGACGCAGTATGGGTCATGGTGGATAGGTTGACCAAGTTGGCAGATTTCATTCCGGTGGCGGTTACCTATTTTTCAGAGCGGTTGGATAAGATCTATATTCGTGTGATTTTTCGTCTTCATAGTGTGCCGGTGTCCATTATTTCAAGACCCAATCAGATGGGCCATGACGAGTGCTTGAGTCCTACTTGTCGAACACCCCTAAGCATACGTCTAAGATATAAACATGAAATATAGGTAGGTCATGCATAACATCTATCAATAAACTGCTGAATCATGTGAATAACATACGTGAGAAACATGCCCAAAAGACACACACACACACACATATATATATATATATATATATATATATATATATATATATGCAGAATACGGTAGGGCGAGATGAAAAGGCTACTATGGACAACTATATATCAAATAAAAGACGACAAGGCCATATTATCAAACTATAAATGACTATCCACAACCTCTAATAGAATGTATAGCTGTATAAAGGACGGGACTGGGCCTTTTCATACCCATATATTTCTACAAAAATATAGTACCAAAACCCAATAGCAGATCCAGATCAAGTGGAGAACACCAACTCTCGCTGATCAAGAATCCTAAGAAAAGGGATCGTCAGCCTGTCTACCTGCACCCGCAGGCATGAAACGGAGGCCCCCAGACAATAGGGGCGTTAGTACGATGTAAGGCATTATAATCAGTATATAAAAGTCCTAAAAGAAACATGAGTAAAGGACTCAACCTGTAAATCTGAATAGCTATGTGAATCATGAAATATATATAATGTTATGCATATGTATATAAATGTCACATCATGCATAGGTATATGCGTACATAACATTATCAAGCCTCTGAGGGCATCCCATCATATCATCTCGGCCTCAATGGGCGAAATCATCAATGTATACCAACTGATCAGGTGATGGTGCATATATAACACCGTAACCTTTCCCCATACCCCATATACATATAAGATACGCGTATATAATTCCATTTAGTCATGGGTCAATGTACATTTATAAATGAACGCAATGCATAAGAAGTAAGTCAATAATAAGATCTCTCAAAATGTCATAAGATCAATATGCCTTCGGTTAATATCACGAAATAAACTTTATCAACTTACGCATTTTCTAAGACCCATGAACAAACAATATAATAATAGGAAATATGGGGAATCAAGAACATAGGCAACCCTAGTACTTCTAAGAATAAAGTCATTTGTGAAAGTTGCTTGTTTGCTCGTTTCGTTGTAATCATGCCAAAAAGAACGAAGGGATAGCCTTAACATACCTTATACAAATCTATCCAATAACAATGCTAAACTCAACTTGATCTATAACAATGACAGTGAATCTATTGTCAAGCTACAAATGACTCTCTCATTTATGTAACAAAAGTAATTTAATCTGTAACAAAACGGCATTTTCCCTGATTTTACTGCTTCCTCAAGCCTACTATAGGCGAGACCACAACACAATACAATAAGAAACTCAAAAACAACCTAACTACAACTCGGGACCTTTAATACAACAAGAAATCCAAATTGCAACGACGAGCGACCAGCCCACTACCCTACCACATGTGGCGTTTCTCCACACCCTTTATCCTTCCAAACTCCATAAATCAGCATCACAAGAGGCCAACACGAGTGTACTAAAAAGCGGTCTACTACAAGTGAGATAAATCGAATTCGCAGCTTCCGATCACTGTCCTGTGAGTTCTAACTATTAGGAAACGAATTTATCAACCTTCATTGATACTTAAAAAGCTTAAATACATCAAGTAGTGTTTACACATTACTTAAGTCATATGGTATTGTTTACACATTCCTTGATTAACCATTAAGTACCTTCCAAAACTCAAACTACAAGGAAAAAGATAGGTGGTATAATGATACTTACATCGTAGGGATCGTTCTAATATTATCGCTTCTTGATTTCGTATTCGAGACGTTAATTTTTTTTTTGAGATTAAGGATAATTTTATGGTTCTTCTATGTTCATGGTCTATGGAAAAATGAAGAAAAAGAAGACTTAAGGCATATATAAATATCCACTTTTGAAAAGTCAAAGAGGTGCTAGCATTGGCCCTTCTTCAGACGCTTATATCTTTATATCTGGATGTTGTATGGATGAACGATTAAGAGTGTTGAAACTATATTCCAAGAAATTAAATTTGGTATATAATAGGTCCCAAAAATTCCTCATATAACACACTAAATATATTTCTCAAAAAGCTTCGTTACGAGGTAAATCCTTAGTCAGTTTTTCCGCAACTTAAATCTGATTTTTCTCAAACTTTATATTTTATATCCAAACATCATATATAGTCATATTTTGACTTTACACTCATTAAAATCATGATTAGCAAGTATTATATTCATTATACATCACCTTGGGACGCACATGGTGTAACATTTATTTCTAATCGGGGCACGCAGTTCACATTGCATTGCAGGAGGGCCGTACAACGTGAGTTAGGCACATGGGTTGAGTTGATTAAAAAATTTCACCCCTAGACGGACAGGCAGTTCGAGCGCACCATTCTGAGATTGGAGGATATGCTTTACGCCAGTGTTATGGATTTGGGGGGTTCTTGGGATCAGTTTTTGCCACTTGCGGAGATTGCCTACAATAATAACTACCAATCGAGTATTCAGATGGCTCCTTATGAGGCCTTGTGTGGGAGACAGTTTCATTCTCCAGTTAGTAGGTTTTAGCCAGGAGAGGCTCGATTTTTGGGTACTGATTTGGTTGGGGATGCCTTGAAAAATGTCAAGATGATTCAGGATCAACTTCATACAACATAGTCTAGGCAGAAGAGGTATGCCGATCGGAGAGTTCGTGATGTTGCATTCATGGTCGGAGAGAGGGTTTTGCTCCAGGTTTCACCCATGAAGGGTGTGATGAGGTTCGGGAAGAAGGGAAAGTTGAGACCTAGGTATATTGGTCCTTTTGACATCCTCGAGAGAGTGGGAGAGGTGGCCTACAAGCTTGCATTGCCACCTAGCTTATTAGCAGTTCACTCGGTGTTCCATGTTTTCATGCTCCAGAAGTATCACGATGATCCGTCCCATGTATTAGATTCCAGCTCAGTCCAATTTGACAAGGATTTGAATTATGCAGAGAAGTTGGTGGCTATTCTAGCACGACAGGTCCGGAAGTTGAGGTCTAAGAGTATCCTTCTGTTAGAGTGTAGTGGTGAGAGGCTAACCGACCGAGGCAGCTACGTGGGAGTCCGAGTCTGATATGTGGAGTAGATACCCCCACATTTTCACCAGTCCAAGTACTTTTCTTTATTCGTTCGAATACGAATGTTTCTTTTAGAGGTGGAGAATATGACCACCCGATATGTTATTTTTAGTTCTAGCCCTTATTTCCATGTTTCGAGATCTCTGTTAGTTCCATTTATTATTTCTCGATTTGCGTGTACAGTCCATGTCTTTTTTCGGAAAGATTTTATGTGAAAATTTGAAGAAAATATGATTTTTGGCTTTAACAATAACTTGAGTTGACTACGGTCAATATTTTGTGTAAACAACCTCAGGTTAGTATATTGACAATCCCGGTGGGTCCGTATTGTGATATTGGACTTGGGCGTATCCCCATAATTAAATTCGAAAGTCTCTAACTTGATTTTTTGAAAACTAGTAACTTAAAGGTCTAAAGACTTCCTAGGTTTGACTGTAGGTTGAATTTATGTCTACCGAGTTCAGAATTCGGTTATGGGAATCAGTATGGGTTCACTTTTCTATTTGAAGCTTGTCTGGAAAATTTGATGCAAATCGGAGCTGATTTGATAGGATTCGGACGCTCGGTTGTGAATTTGGAAGTTCTTGAGTTTGTCTGAAAATTTCATGCATTTTGATATCTGATTCGTAGTTTTAGGTGTTATTTTGGTGTTTTAATCACGCGAGTCAGTTCGTATGATGTTATTACACTTGTGTGAATATTTGGTTTGAAGCCCGATGTACTCGGTGAGTTTCAGATATGCTACAGACCATTTTAACTTGGAAAATTTCTGGTTTTTAACGGCTGCTGATGTCTAGTGTATTGTGCTTCGCAATCATGAAGGGGAAACTGGGACTGGAGTGGAGTTTTTCTTCGCGAACGTGAGGAACTGGTCGCGAACGCGAAGCAGTGGAGGGCTTACCCTTTGTGAACATGACCATCCTCACGCGAACGCGAAGGTTTAGGGGATTCTGGGGGAGGCAGGTAGTTACCCTACGCGAACGCGGGCGTTTGCTCACGAACGAGAAGGCAGGTGGGAGAAATCCTACTCATATGCAGAGGGTGGCTCGCGGACGTGAAGGCCTTGTTGGCTGCTGTGCATGAACACGAAGAGCACTTGTCACCCATTGATTTAAACACTCTAAAATTGGGATCCTCTTCATTTTCACTATTTTCAAGTTTGAGCTCGGCCTAGTGGCAATTTGGAAGAAGTTTTTCATCACAACTTCATAGGCTAGTAGATTTTAACTTGTTTCATTATATTTCCATAAACACCCATTGATTTTAAACTTTAATCTATTCTTTTTCATGGTAGAAATTTGGGATTTAGGTAGAAATTGGGGATTTTTGAGAAATTGAGGTTTAGACCTCAAATTAAGGTCAGTTTTCAAAACTAATCACATAACCGGGCTCGGGGGTGAATGGGTAATTGGGTTCTGGTCCGAATTTCGGGTTTTGAGCAAGAGGGCCCGGGGTTTACTTTTTTTTGACATTTTTCAAAATCCTAAGATTGAATCTTTTTTACTCGTGGGTAATTTCTAAAGCCTATTTTGAATTATTTGAACTATATTTGGTTCGATTTGATTGGTTTTGAGGCTAATTGTAGAGAAAATGCAACGATTGAGCATTGACTTGGTTGTAGAGTGAGCTAAGTGTTGTTGTTAACCTTGACTTAAGGGATTAGGACTGGTTGGTTTATTTTCTATGTGAATTATGTGTGGGAATGACGTATATGTGGGGTGACAAGTACATACACGTTGTTATTGGGTAGCATGCGGTGAGAATTGTTTCTTTGTTCTAAGGTGTTTATTTGACTTTATTCCTCAAGATTAGGTTAGATTATTACTTTTAATTATTCGTAGCATGTTTATTATTTATTTTGAAGATTTTGGGAATTTCTAAAAGTTGAGTTTGATATCATGGCACCGTAATTGAAGTGAAAATGTTTCCCGCCTTGCATTTATTATTTGGATTCGTGTTGTTGATTGGTGAGCGAGAGTGAAAAGCACGAAGGGTGTTGTCGTGTCTTATTTGCATTCATTATCATATATTGAGAGATTTTGAGAGTAAAAGCACGAAGGATGATGCCACGCCATTTTATTATGGTATTACATGGTGAGGACGAGAGTAAAATCACGAAGGGTGATGCCGTGCCATCTTTATTTTATTGCCTTATTTGATTTCCGGTTTTGGTGATTTACTTGGTTATATTCTTGCTAATTTCGGAAGATTTTATATTGTGATTTCGTACTTGCCATTTTTATGATATTTTCCCTCTCGTATGTCCCCTCTCAGTTGATATTCTATCGATCTACTTATTATTTTCCTACTTTATATATATCTGTACAGGATCTTAGTAGGTGTCTTGTCATAGCCTCATCACTACCTCGTTGAGGTTAGGCTCGACAGTTACAGAGTACATTGGATCGGGTGTACTCATGCTACACTTCTGTACTTCTTGTGGCAATACTGATATTGGTCTATGCGGTGTTTAGAGGTGCGTCTTCTCAGATCATATTCACTTTGGAGACTTGAGGTAGAGTTGCTGTCGCTCGCAAACTTTGAAGTCCCCTTCCATTTCTTATCTTTACTATTTATCTCATTCGAACATTTGTATTTATTTCAAGTTATGCTTGTATACTTCTAGTTGTTCATGTACTTGTGACTCCGACTTTTTGGAAGTAGTTAGCATCATGTTACTTTTATTCACTTTGTTAAATTTGAAGTTTATTTCTCGTTTAATGTCATTGCTTGATATTAATTGTTAAAAATTGGTTAATTACTTTATTAACGTTGGCTTGCCTAGCTAGTGGATGTTACGCGCCATCACGATCCGGAGGTTGGAAATTCCAGGTCGTGACACAATGTGTACAAGAATCTCAATAATGACAAAATAAATGAGAAATCCTCAACAAGGAAAGATATCTCAAAATCAACAACTTCTACCTTAATGTGTGTCACGACCCCAAATCTAAACCAGTCGTGATGGCGCCTATCGTGGAACTAGGCCAGCCAAATCCACACTGAAATCGTAAATAATCTTTCATTTATATCATTACTAAACTGATAACCCCCAAAGGTTTCGTTTAATCATTTTAAAACAGATAAAGCTACATCGAATATTAAATACAACCCCGAGATCCCGGAGTCACTGGTCATGAGCATCTACAAAAAATATACAACTCTGGAAAATAACTCTATAATAATAAGCAGGAGAGAGCAGGGTTGCGGACGCGTGCATCAACCTCGCAAAATCTCCGAAAAGTCTCTGGAGCAGATACGCAGCTCACTGTGCCCTAGCACCTGGATCTGCACACAAGGTGCAGAGAGTAATGTGAGTACGCCAACTCAGTAATAATGAAAATAAATCAGGTCTGAGTAGTAAGAAACACATAAAGTCAAATCATCATTACACAATAAGCACAATCTTTCTTTCCAATAGTGTATACGTTAATCATCACACTTAAAAAGCCAATTTCAGTAAAACTCCTTTGAAAAGTGTAATTTCCAACAATTTCAGAAAAATGTCCTAGACGTTTAGTGTAAATGAAATGAATCATAAGTAGCCTCTCGGGAAAAACATGTATCAGAAACTACCCCTCGGGCGTAATATCACTCAGAATCAGCCCCTTGGGCATACCTCACAGTCACTCATAACCAACCTCTCGGGAAACCTCACAGTCACTCATGCCTCTCAATCACTTGGCAGTCGCACTCAGTAGGTACCTGCGCTCACCGGGAGGTGTGTACAGACTCTAGAGGGGATCCTACAGCCCAAGCACTAATATCAAGCCATCCCGTGGCATATCATATCCTCACAATCAGGCCCTCGGCCTCATTCGGTCAGAAAATCTCAAAAAGCCACTCGAGCTATCAGTTTAACGGGGTACTCGAACCAGAAACATCATTTTATATCTCAAAACAGGTAAATAAGGCTGAGTTTTGAAATCAGTTAAACATAATATGAATAAGTGTAAATCATAAGTCAACATAGTGAGGAATAGCAGCAAAAGCCCCCAAGGGGTCTAAACAAGTCGGCACAAGGCCCCAAACATGGCTTACAACCAAATATAACAATAGTCTGAAAACATGATTTAACATATGATTTAAAAGTAAATACGCAACTCAATAGTTGCCACGGGAAGGACCAAGTCCAAATCCCCAATCAGTGCACGCCACACACTCATCATCCAGCATGTGCGCCACTCCAAAAATAGTGAGAAAATACAAAGTCCGGGGTTTCACACCCTCAGGACAAGATTTACAGTCATTACTTACCTCAAACCGGACGAAAATCTACTCCGCGATGCCTTTTCCCCTCGACTCGGCCTCAGCATGCCCCGAATCTAATCAAAAATAGATTCATATCATCAAAATACTCTAAGGGAACAAATCCCACTCGAAAATAACCAATATATACCAAAAATCCCGAAATTGGTCAAACCCGACCCCGGGCCCACGTCTCGAAAGTCGATAAAAATCACATCACAAGAATCCTCATCCTCCCACGAGTCCATGCATACCAAGAATCTCAAAATCGGACCTCAAATGGCCTCTCAAATCCCCAATTAAAGGTCTCCAATTACAAGCCCTAATCATCCAATTTTTGTACTAATCTCCCATAAATTTCACCACTAATCAGTCCACAAATCACACATAAACGAGTTATAAGTCAAAAGTCTTACCTACACGAAGAACCTTCGATTTCCTCTTCAAAACCCTTCAAAAAGCGTCCAACCCGTGCAAAAATGGTGGATGAATGACAAAAACCGCTAAGGGTCCTATTTATATGTTCTGCCCAGGGATTTTCACACCTACGGACAAATTCTCGCACCTGCAGACCCGCACGTGCGGTCCCAGGTGCGCACCTGCAAAAAACCACTTAAATGCTCATTTCTGCACCTGCGATCAAATTTTTGCACCTGCGACTCCGCAGGTGCGGCCCCAGCTCCGCATCTGCGGTCTTCCTCCTGTCCACCAAAATCCGCATCTGCGGTTTTGGGTCCGCTTCTGCGGGCTCGCACCTGTGGGCCCTATCCGCAGGTGCGGTTACACCAGCACCAGCACCAACAGCTTCAACTGCAAATTTTCCAAATTTAAATCCCCCGATGGCTATCCGAAATCACCCCGAGCCCCTCGGGACCCCAACCAAAAATACCAACAAGTCCCACAACCTCATTCGAACTTAGTCGAGCCTTCGAAACACCCAAAACAATGCTAAAACACCAAGATCACATCGGATTCAAGCCTATGATCTTTGAGATTTCTAAATTTTGCCAATGATGCCGAAACCAACCAAAACACGTCCGAATGACCCAAAACTTTGCACACATATCCAAAATGACACTACGAACCTGCTCCAACTTCTGGAATTCCATTCCGAACCCTATAGCCTATTTCCATTGCCGACCGGAAATCGTCAATAACTAACTTTCGCCAATTCAAGCCTAACTCTACACCGGACATCAAAACCACATTCTGAACACACTTCTAAGTCCCAAATCACCTAACGAAGCTATCCAAGCCATAAAATCTACATTTCGAAGTCGTTTACCAATAAGTCAACTCTCAGTTGACTTTTTCAACTATTGAACCAAGTTAAGAGACTAAGTGTCTCATTTCTCTCCAAAAATCACTCCGAACCCGAGCCAACCAACCTAACACAACATAATGAAGCTAAACCACATATAATGAAGCCGAAATAGGGGAAACAAGGCTATTACTCTCGGAACGACCGGCCGGGTCGTTACATCCTCCCCCACTTAAACATACGTTCGTCCTCGAACGTGCCAAGAGTTGTTCCCCAACACCATCAAACTGCCGCTTAAACTCACCACGCACATACCCGGGGGTGATCCCACGTCACCCTATCCCATGTACGTCCGATAACACAACACCGTCTAAATTTCGAAATCCAACCCGACCCATAAACCTTAGAACCAAATTGCCATTTCTGAAATAATTTACAAGATCAAAATTCCACAACTATAAACTGAATAAGTCTGAACACGCTGTATCAAGCCATATCCGTAACCCAAGATGCAATCACATAATATAACGCATGACTCAAACACTCATGGCGATAACTCCTAATCACAATAGCTTCTCAAAACAACCCAATACCGGTACATACCCTCTTATCAAGAAATGCCTCGCTCTAACACTTTCATATACTGCCGATGATGAAAGAAACACGTACAAACTAGCAACCATTCGTCCGATCATCCAGACATGAAGCTCCCCCTTCCCAAACAAGAATTATAGCAGATTTCTAAGCCGACTCCCGATATTTATTCTTCCAACTATGCTATAGTCAATTCTGACAGTATTCATTCTACGTCCAATGACCTCTTCTCATCCAACATGACCATTCTGATGACATGACACATTATTACACTTCAAAGCCATAACCTGTGCAACTCGTGCACTCAATAGCAACATCCCAATGTAATCAAATTATACAAAAGGTTCACACGAGAGGACCATCCCGCCATTAACAATTACCGTCACAACACCATGCTAAGAGCCTGACACTCATTGAAGAATCAAAACACACGAATCTGACACCAAGGATCATACCTCCACATAACTCTACTACAATGCGTGATCCCATCCACACGCTGGTCCACATGAAATACTTCGAGTCACCTTACTAAAAATCGATTATCATGCGCAATCCAACATCAAGTACTCAAAGTGAATTTCCATAACCACGGGGAAACCAGACGATACCATGCCACACGAATCAGAAAGTACATAACCAATACATCTCAATCCCGCAATACCCAATTACTTACCTTACTCAAATCTAGCTTTAAAGCACAATTAGAACCGCACCTTATGTGCCTATAACCAACGATCACAACTCCTCGCAACACCGAAGGGTAACTCATACATCATTCCAGAACACGAATAAACTCAATGACAATCGAATGGTACATCCCTCAACAATAGAAATTCGGAGTCAACAATTCCGACCCGATGCAGAACACACACTCATACTGGCCTACCAATAACCCTAAATCAACTCTGGTCACTCACACAGATAGATAACTCACCAAAAAGTTCACAATGACTGAACCATGGTACATACTAACATCTGATTAGCTTTGCTCGCATCTTCACAGTTCACTACCATAGAATAACCTGTTTATGAGAACTCTCAGTCTCGAAGTCATGAACCGCACCAATTACTATATATGATCTCAACTCCATCGCTCGAATACATAACACATCCCTAATATTCAATCATTCCACGAGGGATACCCCTAAAATCCTTCTGTGACACCAAGCAACCTTGAATATCAGCAGTCGATCCAACAAGAGAGCGTCATTATATCAATGAAGCACCCTTAACTCCACACATGCCCTTTCTGAAATGTATACCTTCATCAAGCCACCCAATACTGCTATCATCTACCTAGTCATCTGAAACTGCCAATGCTGCCTAAGAATTTTCGACCTTCCTTCCAGAACTAAACCGTGAACTCACACATGAAAATCTCACTCTACACGACATACCACATACACCATGCCATCCTATGATAAACATGAGAACTTCATTATCCCTTCTGAGCCACAAGCAACTACGCACCCAACTAGTCAAGAACTTCCCATTTGATCCCATTTAGAAGCAAAATCACCATACATCACCTGCACCTCACGCAAGTAGAAAATATGCATCTCTAACCGTGGTAGAAACCATCTGGAACTATCCGAATCCCATTTTTACAACATCAAACCGTCATGACTGAATCCTTCTAACTCAACCAAGATACGCAGGTCACCAAAACTCAATAGCATTGCTAAGAAACACCTGTAAAAACTCATTACCTTATGAACACCTAAAGAACTAATCGTATCCCTTATCATGACGATCCGACCTACTACCAAGTTGTCTTATTTATCCAAGTTCCTTCTGACTTACCTGCGAATTGGTACTTCTCCTTGCCATAATACCGAAATTCTCAACCTAGACTCACCACACGAGACCCAAGCATAAAACCATACCGTCTGAGGCTCATAAGCCGCTGAATACTCTCTCAAATATTCCTAAAAGTACCACATTCAAAATACTTACCCTGAATAGACTTCCAACGAGTCTAAAGTCGTTACCTTCACCTCCTTGATACTGATATGTAGAATCCATGATAAAGTAGAAATGCCACAAGTCTTGATACCCTCCAATGTAAGTCTGAAATCTAGCCAAATACACACCTTGAGGATCCTCAATTGTTACATATAACCTTGAATCCATCAGAACCATTCTCTAGAGTCATCCATTCTACGCAAATCTCAATTATACTGACCAAACAGACCGAATGACCTGACCCTATTTGCACACCAACATACTAGGAAGTAACCCACACTTCGAATCAACCAAGAGAATTCCTACTCCGAACACACTACAACATTTATCGTTACAACTCAACCATTAAATAAAACCCATCTACCCATGGAGTACATTACAACCTGTATCCAAAATTTCCATTACTCGAGTCATCCCCGATCTCAACCCCTGTAAGCCACAATTGATTCGCCGGTATACCTCAACTAAAACTGATATGACACTTAGCCGCGCAATCAACTTATCAACAGTAGAATCCCCCACTTGGCGCAAAGCCATAGATCAAGGCAACCAATAACTCACAATGCACATACGCTAACACCTCCACAATATCGCAGTGAGATTCAACTAAATCCTTCATAAGCTCATATATAACTCAAACCATTTAACATCCCCAATCATCTACAACCTCATATTCACCATAGCAATAGCCGTGCCAACTCCCACAAGTGATCTAAACTCAAATTGTAACATTTATCAATTATTGGTAAAAGAGAACTTGCTACAAAACAACATAAGGATCACACAACCTCAGGACACCCCAAGGGAAATAGCCCCGCCTGCTTAGCCTCAAACTGATCTCTCTCTATACCCTTCCGAAAGTCATAGCTATCACGCAATCACTTTATCCTTCTGCATCTATACACAACCAATGCCTACCCTCGAGGTATCACAATACGCGGTATAAGAACCTGAAGCTGATGGCAGAACTAACATTGGAGCTGCGGTCAAAAAAATCTTGAGCTTCTGGAAGCTCTATCCACACTCGTCTGACCACCTGAATACCCTCACTGGACACCACGTGCCCCAAGAATGCTACTGAACTGAGCCAAAAATTCACACTTAGAGAACTTTGCATAGAGCTTCTCCTCCCTGAATCCTTATATGCCGTCCTCAAATACTGAGTATGCTACCCCTGGCTACGCGTATACGCCAGGATGCCATCAATGAATACAATAACAAGGAGTGCTACTACGGCTGGAATACACCGTTAATCAAATACATGAATGCTACTGGGTGGCCAGCCCAAAAGACATCACCAGGAACTCATAACACAACTAAACGATCCGCTTCACTCCACAACTAAACAACATGAGAGTTCGTTCAATACACTCACAACTCGAAGCCATATGCCAACTCGAGACAGAAATCAAACACTCAATAGCTCTTTCCACATTTCTAGCCAATAATTTTGTCACAATCAAACAATTTGAACACACCTCAACATCGAACCACACTCGCCACATAGTCATCCAGTCACAAAACCCCCACCGATAAGGACACAAACAGACATATAAGTCCCAAATGCACGGCCCACACAATCAAAATCTTACCACTCAAGCCACATAATAAAATCCGGCCTCAAGTACTCCAGACTGGCCCATTATCAACATGATAAAATTCACATCTCGCATCTCACCAAGGAAATCACAAGCCTTCGATGCACAACTGATACCAAGCGCTCACGTGCGCATTCGAATACATGGAAGGAATTCAAGAGTTACACTTTTGGCTGAATAAAATGGATTCGCACGTCAAGAATTCAAGAATGTGAGATTTTCCTAAGGGTTCTGTAGCCTCTCGAAGATAAGTACAGACGTCTCCATACCGATCCACAAGACTCTACTAAACCTGCTCATGACCGGTGAGTCCTATGTAACCTAGCGCTCTGATACCAATTTGTCACGACCCCAAATCTAAAGCAGTCGTGATGGTGCCTATCGTGGAACTAGGCCAGCCAAATCTACACTCATATCGTAAATAATCTTTCATTTATATCATTACTAAAGTGATAACCCCTAATGGTTTCGTTTAATCATTTTAAAACAGATAAAGCTACACCGAATATTAAATACAACCCTGAGATCCCGGAGTCACTGGTCATGAGCATTTACAGTGGTGGAAAATGGACTATTATCTCACAAACCCTCTCAAAAGTGCTCCAAAAGTGCTCTCACCTTCAATTTCCTCTTCAAACCCTCTCAAAAGTTCTCCCAACTCGTTCAACAATGGTGGAAAATGGACTATTCTCTCACAAATGGCCTTTTAAAACATTCTGCCCAGCCATTAAATTTTCTTCAGTGCGATCGCGACTCTTGGCATGCGATCGTGATGCATAGACCAGACAACCAATGCGATCGCAGACCAATACACGCGATCACATAGAACAACTCTCCACCCCACACACGCGCCTCAGAATCCTCTACGCGATCACATAAACACCCACACGATCGCACTGCCTTTCCTGACCAACTATGTGACCGCAATCCTAACCACGCGATCGCATAGAAAAAAATGCCTGCCCCACTATTTTACTCTAGGCGATCGCAAGCATCCTCCCGCGATCGCGTAGAAGGAAACCTGAACCTCACACCAGCAAAAATCTGCCCAATTTTCAAGCCAAGAGTTGGTCCGTTAACCACCCGAAACACACCCGAGGCCCTCGGAACCTCAACCAAATATACCAACATAACCCATAACATCATTCAAACTTAGTCGAGCCTTCGAAACACCAAAAAAAATGCAACAACACCAAAATCACATCAAATTCAAGCCTATGATTGAAACTTCCAAATTTCGCCAACTACGCCGAAACCAACCAAAACACCTCCGATTGACCTGAAATTTTGCAGACATATCCAAAATGACATTACGAACCTGCTCCAACTTCTGGAATCCCATTCCGATCCCGATAGCCTATTTTCCACTGCCGACCGGAAATCGCCAAAAAACTAACTTTCACCAATTGAAGCCTAATTCTACACCGGACATCAAAACTTCATTCCGAACACACTCCTAAGTCCCAAATCACCTAACGAAGCTATCCGACCCATAAAATCCGCATTCCGAGGTTGTTCACCAATAAGTCAACTCTCAGTTGACTTTCTCAACTATTAGGCTAATTTAAGAGACTAAATGCCTAAATTTTCACCATAACCACTCCGGACCCAAACCAACTGACCCAACACAACAAAAATAGGCTAGCAATATATAACAAATTCAGAAATGGGGGGAACAGGGTAAATCTCACGGATCGACCGGCTGGGTCGTTACATCCTCCCCCTCTTAAACAAACGTTCCTCCTCGAACGGGTCTAGAAACATACATGGAGTCTAGAATAAGTGAGGATATCTGTCCCATATCTCCCGCTCGGTCTCCCAGGTGACATCCTCCACCGGGTGCCCTCTCCACTGAACCTTCACTGAAACTATATCCTTAGACCTCAGCTTCCTGACCTGTCGACCCAAAATAGCCACTGGCTCTACCTCATATGACATGTCACTCTCGGGCTGAACCGTGCTGAAGTCCAAAACATGGGACGGGTCACCAACATAATTTCGGAGCATCGAAAAATGGAATACTGGATGAATACTCGATAAACTGGGAGGCATAGCAAGCCTATAAGCCACCTCCCCAGCCCTCTGAAGCACCTCAATGGCCCAATGAACCTGGGACTTAGCTTCCCCCTCTTCCCGAATCTCATAACACCCTTCATGGGCGACACCTTTAGCAACACCTTATCCCCAACCATGAAAGACACATCTCGGACCTTCCGGTCCATAAGTCTTCTGCCTAGACTACGCCGTGCGAAGCCGCTCCTGCATCAGCTTCGCCTTACTCAATGCATCCTGAACCAAGTTTGTGCCCAATAGCCTAGCCTCGCCCGGCTCAAACCAACCAACCGGAGACCTGCACCTCCTACCATATAAAGCCTCATACAGAGCCATCTGTATACTCGAGTGATAGTTTTTATTACATGCAACTACGCTAGTGGCAGAAACTGGTCCCATGAACCACCAAAGTCAATCACACAAGCACGCAATATATCCTTCAAAATCTGAATGGTATGCTCTGACTGCGCGTCGGTCTGAGGGTGAAACGTTGTGCTCAACTCAACCTGAGTACCATAATCTCTCTGTACGGCTCTCCAAAACTAATATATGAACTCAGTGCCTCTATCGGAAATGATAGAAACTAGAACCCCATGCAATCGGACAATCTCCCTGATATAATTCTCATCTAACCTCTCCGAAGAATAAGTAGTACCAATAGGAATGAAGTGCGTGGACTTGGTCAGTCGATCCACAATAACCCATATAGCATTAAACCTCCTCGAAATCCGTGAGAGTCCAACTACGAAGTCCATGGTGATCCTCTCCTACTTCCACTCTGGATATCAAATCTCTGAAGCAATCCACCTGGTCTCTGGTGCTCATACTTGACCTGCTGACAGTTGAGACACAAACTCCACAATATCCTTTTTCATCCTCCTCCACCAATAATGCTTCCTCAAATCCTGATACATCTTTGCAACACCTGGATGGATGGAATACCGCGAACTATGAGCCGCTGCTAGAATCAAATCTCGAAGCCCATCTACATTGGGCACGCAAATCCGGCCCTGCATCCTCATGACCCCATCATCACCAATAACCACATCTCTGGCATCACCGCGACGGACCCTGTCCTGAAGAACAAGAAAATATGGATCATCATACTGGCGTGCTCTAATATGATCGTAAAGAGAAGATCTGGAGGCTACACAAGCCAACACCCGCGGGGCTCTGATAGATCCAATCTCACCAACTGACCCGCTAAGTCCTGAACACTAAGGGCTAATGGCCGCTCTGCTACTGGAAGGTAGGCTAGACTCCCCAAACTCTCTGCTCTGCGACTCAAGGCATCGGCCACTACATTGGCCTTCCCCCGATGATATAAGATAGTGAGGTCATAATCCTTGAGGAGCTCTAAACATCTCCTCTGACGCAAATTCAAGTCCTTCTGCCTCACCAGATACTGCAAACTACGATGATCAGTGAAAATCTCACACTGCACTCCATACAAATAATGCCGCCAAATCTTCAAGGCATGAACAATGGCAGCTAACTCAAGATCGTGAACTGGATAATTCTTCTTGTGAACCTTCAACTGTCTGGACGCGTAGGCAATCACCCTACCGTCCCGCATCAATACCGCTCCCAAACAACCTCTAGAAGTATCACAATAGATTGTGTAAGAACCCGAACCAGCAGGCAAAACTAGTACTGGAGCTGTAGTCAATGCTGACTTGAGCTTCTGAAAGCTCTCCTCACACTCATCAGACCATCTGAATGGAGAACCCTTCTGGGTCAATCTGGTCAAAGGCGAAGCGATAGAAGAGAATCCCTCCACAAAGCGACAGTAATATCCCGCCAAACCAAGGAAACTCCTAATCTTTGTAGCTGAGGACGGTCTGGGCCAACTCTGCACCGCCTCTATCTCTCCTAATCTTTGTAGCTGAGGACGGTCTGGGCCAACTCTGCACCGCCTCTATCTTCTTCGGATCAACCTGAATCCCCTCACTAGACACCACGTTCCCCAAGAAATCTACCGAACCAAGCCAAAACTCACACTTGGAGAATTTCTCATAAAGCTTTTCCTCCCTCAACCTCTGTAACACAACTCTCAAATGCTGAGCATGCTCTTCTTAGCTACGAGAATAAACGAGGATGTCATCAATGAACACAATGACGAAAGAATCAAGGTAAAGCTGAAACACGCTGTTCATCAATTGCAAGAACGCAACTGGGGCATTGGTCAGCCCAAATGACATAACCAAGAACTCATAATGACCATATCTAGTCCTGAAAGCAGTCTTCGGAATGTCAGAATCCCGAATCCTCAACTGATGATACATAGATCTCAAGTCAATCTTGGAAAACACTCTGGCTCTCTGAAGCTGGTCAAACAAATCATCAATGCGGGGCAAGGGATACTGATTCTTCACCGTAACCCTGTTCAACTGACGATAATAAATACACATACGCATGGACCCATCTTTCTTCTTCATGAACAAAACCGGTGCACCCCAAGGTGACACACTAGGCCGAATGAACCCTTTATCCAGGAGTTCCTGAAGCTGCTCCTTCGATTCCTTTAGCTCCGCTGGTGCCATACGATAAGGTGGAATAGAAATAGGCTGAGTGCCTGACACCAAGTCAATACCAAAATCAACATCCCTGTCAGGTGGCATGCCTGGTAGGTCTGTAGGAAACACATCCGAAAAGTAACGGACCACAGGAACTGAATCAATAGACAGAGTCTCACCACCGACATCCCTCACAAAGGCCAAATAAGATAAACACCCTTTCTCAACCATGCGCTGAGCCCTCAGGTAGGAAATCACCCGGCTAGGCATAAACTCAGGAGAACCTCTCCACTCAACCCTCAGACACCCTGGCATAGCTAAGGTCACGGTCTTAGCGTGACAACCGAGAACAACATGACACGGAGATAACCAATCCATGCGCAATATCACGTCAAAATCGACCATGTTGAGTAACAGTAGGTCCACTCGGGTCTCCAGACCCCCAATAAATATCATGCACGACTGATACACATAGTCCACAACAACAGTATCACCCACCGGAGTCGACACATGAACAGAGGTGACTAGAGACTCACGGGGAACATCTAGAAAATGGGTAAAATATGAAGAAACATATGAATATGTAGAACCAGGATCAAATAAAGCCAAGGAATATCGGCAACAGACTGAGACAATACATGCGATCACGACATCTGAGGCCATAGCATCTGGCCTGGCTGGAAATGCATACATGCGAGCCTGACCTCCCCCTGCTCGACCTCCCCCTCTAGGGCGGCCTCTGGCTGACTGATTACCACCCCTGGCTGCCTGTGCAGGTGGTGAAGTGACTGGAGCTGAAGTCGAGGGCTGGACCCTCTGCTGAGAAGATCCACCGGAACAGCGGGGACACTGCCTCCACCCGTGCCCAAACTTCCCACACTCAAAACAACTCCCTGGAGCTGGAGGCGGGGTCTGATAGAAACACCTAGCACCCGTACGGCCACTGGAAAACTCATGCATAGAAGAACCCTGAACTGGGGGTGCTCGAGCTGCACTTTGAGCTGGGAGGGAACCAAATGAAGTACGGCCTGACTGAGAACCACGGGGACCCTACCCCGAAGATGCACCACTATATGCTGCGCGGCCTGACTGAGGAGGCCTAAATGAACGGCCCCTACCCTGCTGAAACTGTCCCCTGAAGGGAGCACCACTGGAACTGCCCGAACCACGAGGCCTCTTGGCCTCCTTCTCCTCCCGCTCCTAGCAGAGAACAGACTCAATATCTCGAGCTATGTCAACAACTTGCTCGAATGAAGCACCCGATACTCTCTCCCGAGTCATAACTAACCGAAGCTGATATGAAAGACCATCTACAAACCTCCTCACCCTCTCCCTATCAGTAGGGACAATCTCAGAAGCATGCCTAGCAAACTCGGAGAACCTCATCTCGTACTGAGTAACTGATAACTCTCCCTAGCGCAGTTGCTCAAACTGCCTGCGCTGCTCCTCTCTGTGGGACTGAGGAACATACTTCTCCAAAAAGATCGTGGAGAATTGCTGCCAGGTGAGAGGTGCTGAACCAACCGGCCTACGCCTCTCGAATGACTCCCACCAGGTAAAGGCAGCGCTCGCAAACTGAAATGTAACAAATGAGACCCCACTAGTCTCCAAAATACCCGCAGTACGTAGTATCCTCTGGCACCTATCTAGAAACCCCTGGGCATCCTCTCCCTCTGTACCGCTGAAAATCGGAGGCTGAAGTCTGCTGAATCTCTCCAACCTGCACTGCTCGTCCTCAGGCATAACAGGGACCACATAATCCTAGACCGGAGCAACTGGCTGAGATGGGGCTGCTCCCGGTGCCTAAATACCCTATGCAGCCTGCTCAGGTGACCGGGAAACTGGAGTCTGATTGCCTCCCTCGGCCTGAGCTGTGGTGGCAGTAGAAGACATGGCGATTGCCTGAGCCAAACTGGTGCACACTGTCAATATCTGAGACAGAGTCTCTTGAAGACCCGGAATAACCATAGGCACTGCCGGTGCCTGAGCCTGCCCCACTGGAACACCATCGGCGAGAACCTGATCATGATTGATAGGTGGATCCTGTAGTACTACCCCGGCTACTGCGCGGGCTGGCCCCTACCTCTACCACGACCTCGACCTCTCGCTGGTCTAGTCGGCGACTGGTCACTCTGATCGATATGGCGTTTCCTCACCATCTGTGAGAGAATGAAACAACGTAAGTTCAGATTTCAAGAATCTATAGATCAACACGAAAGAGTTCAAGAAAGATAGAAATGTTTCCTAAAAGTTCAGCAGCCTCTCGAAGATAAGTATAAATGTCTCCATACCGATCCGCAAGACTCTACTAAACCTGCTCATGACCGTTGAGTCCTATGTAACCTAGGCTCTGATACCAAACTGTCACGACCCCAAACCCTAAACCAGCTGTGATGGCGCCTATCGTGGAACTAGGCTAGCCAACTACCGCATGTTCGCAATTTCTTTTAAAAATCCCAATCAAGTTTGAAGCATTTCATAAAATATACAGAGATTACTAAATAAAGTAGGACAATTATACAGTACCACCAACCCCAAAACTCGGAGCCAACATTTCATGAGCATCTAGAGGAATAAACCAAAATATACTATTATAATACAAACCTCCGAATAAAATCTAGATACAACAAGAAGGGAAAATAGAGATGCTGCGGATGCTGAACAGCTACCTCTATATCCCGTAATCCAGCTCCACGCGGAATAAATGGCTAATGCTCGATATCTGCACCTGAATCTGCACACAGAGGTGCAGAGAGTAATGTGAGTACACCAACTCAGTAGTAATGAAAATAAATCAAGTCTAAGCGGCAAGGAAACACATGAAATCAATGTCATCAAATCCCAATATACACATCCTTAATTTCCAATAGTGTAAACATAGATATATGAAATCATCATTCCTTAAAACCAACTTTAGAAAAAGTCCTTTGAAGAATGCATACTTTTAAAAACTTCGAACCGAAAGATTTAGTATGAAAATGAAGTGAATCATATAGAGGCCCCTCGGGAAAAAAATATTTCATAAGTTCACAATGAAAGTAGTAAAATCATAAGTTGCCCCTCGGGCAAAACATGTATCATAATCAGCCCCTCGAGCATGCCTCACAGTCACTCAGCACCTCACAATCACTCAGCACCTCACAGTCACTCATGCCTCCCAATCACTCGGCACTCGGTGCGCTCACTGGGGGTATGTACAGACTCCGGAGGGGCTCCTTCAGACCAAGCGCTAATATCACTCAGCACCTCACTATCACTTAGCAGAACCACTCAAAAGGCCCCTCGTGAGAATTAGTAAAACAGGGTACTCGACCCAAAACATCATTTTAAATCTCAAAGTAGTGTAAATCAGGCTGAGTTTGAAAAACAGTATGCACAATGTGGCTGAGTGAAATCATCAACAAATAGTGAGGAAAAACATCAGTAAAAATCCCCCAAGGGGTCTAAACAGATCGACACGAGGCCCCAAACACGGCTTATAGCCCAAATATTTCAACAATCTTTAGAACATAATTTAGCATAAGGGTTTGAGTAAAATATGCAACTCATTAGTTATCGCGGAGAGGACCTAGTCCAATCCAAAAATCAGTACGCGCCACATACTCGTCATCCGAGATGTGCGCCAGTCTAATCAGTGAGAAATATGTAGTGCGGGGTTCCACACCCTCAAGACAAGATTTATAACCATTACTTACCTCTACCGGGCCACAACACTAGTCCGCAATGCTCTTGCCCCTCAAATTGGCTCCCGATTGCTCCGAATCTAGCCAAAACCAGTTTAACATCATCAATATATATCAAAGGATCACAACCCAATAGAAAACTATCAAATTATACAAGAATCTCGAAATTCGGCAAAACCCGAGCCCCGGGCCTACGCCTCGGAATTTGATAAATTTGCATCATTAGAATCCTCGTCCTCCCACGATTCTATACATGCCAAGAACACTAAAATCGGATCATAATTGCCCACTCAAATCCTCAAAAGAAAAATCCAATTCCCATGCACCCTTTCCCCCCAATTTTGGGTTTAGTTCCAGAAATTTATGCTTTAGTTACTTAGAAAACAATATATAAACGAGTTATGAAGTTCAAAACCTTACCTCTAAGTGATTCCCTTCAATTTCCTCTTCAAACCCTCTCAAAAGTGCTCCCAACTCGTTCATCAATGGTGGAAAATTGACTATTCTCGCACAAATGGCCTTTTAAAACATTCTACCCAACCATTAAATTTTCTTCAGTGCAATCACGACTCTTGGCACGCGATCGCGATGCACAGACCAGCCAACCAATGCGATCGCATACCAATACACGCGATCGCATAGAACAACTCTCCACCCCACACACGCGCCTCAAAATCCTCTACGCGATCGCATAAACACCCACGCGATCACACTGCCTTTCCTGACCAACCTATGCGATCGCAATCCTAACCACGCGATCTCATAGAACAAAAGGCCTGCCCCACTCTTTTAATCTACGCGATTGCAAACATCCTCCCGCGATCGCGTAGAAGGAAACCAGAACCTACACCAGCAAAAACCTGCCTAGTTTTCAAGCCAAGAGTTGGCCCGTTAACCACCCGAAAAACACCCGAGGCCCTCGGGACCTCAACCAAACATACCAACATAACTCATAACATCATTCAAACTTAGTCGAGCCTTCGAAACACCAAAAAAAATGCAACAACACCAAGATCACATCAAATTCAAGCCTATGAACTTTGAAACTTCCAAATTTCACCAACTACGCCGAAACCAACCAAAACACCTTCGTTTGACCTAAAATCTGCAGACATATCCAAATGACATTACGAACCTGCTTCAGCTTCCAGAATCCCATTCCGACCCCGATAGCCTATTTTCCACTGCCGACCGGAAATCGCCAAAAAACTAACTTTCGCCAATTGAAGCCTAATTCTACACCGGACATCAAAACTTCATTCCGAACATACTCCTAAGTCCCAAATCACCTAACGAAGCTATTCGAGCCATAAAATACGCATTCCGAGGTCGTTCACCAATAAGTCAACTCTCAGTTGACTTTCTCAACTATTAGGCTACTTTAAGAGACTAAATGCCTAAATTCTCACCATAACCATTCCGAACCCAAACCAACTGACCCAACACAACAAAAATAGGCTAGCAATATATAACAAATGCAGAAATGGGGGAAACAAGGTAAATCTCATGGAACGACCGGCCGGATCGTTACACAACCAATCTAACACAACATAATGAAGCTGAACCACATATAAAGAAACCGAAACGGGGGAAACGAGGCTATTACTCTCGGAATGACCGGCCGGGTCATTACAATGTGATAATAGATTTCAAAACTTCAACGTCAATAATCCAACAAGAAGATAAATCCTACGAAATAAAAACTTTAAGTAAGAGTAATTCAACAGTAAGGAGGTAATAAGAGAATAAAGGAGGCAGCCACTTCAACTAAAGCATATGAGAGCAAATATAACAAGTAAAAGATGGAACAAGTGATAACAACGTCAATAAAGCATGTAAGAGTAGATTAAGATATGTAAGAGTAGATTAATAATGAAAGATATAACTTGTTATGACAATTCAATTAAAGGCATGGAAAGAGTCTAAATAACCTAAACCGGTCAAACACAAGTCCAAAAATATCCACACAGGTCCAAAAATTATCACAGGAGTTCGCTCGCGCGACCAAAACACAAAAATAACATCTAGAACTGCGAATCGGACATCAAAATGCATGGATTTCAAAGAAAAAGTCAAGAACCTAAGAATTTCGACCAAGCGTCCGATCTTACCAAATCAACTCCAATTGACACCAAATTTTGTATACATGTTCTAAATAGCATAACGGACCTATTCCAAGTCCCAAAACCAAAATTTCAACCTGATAGCTGAAAGTCAACCTACGATCAAATTTCTAAACCTCAAATTGCTAGTTTTCGGTAAAACAACACAAATTAACCTACTGACATCCAAATTTGATTCAAGGCATACACCCAAATCCAAAATCACTATACGAACCTATCAGAGCCATCAAACACCATTCCAGGATCGTTTTCACAAAAGTCAAACATTGGTCAACATAATCAACTTAGACTTCTAGGCCAAGAATCAAAGGGTCCAAATCAACTCGAAGTCTTCCTGGAACGAGATTAACCAACCCCACAAGTCATAAAACTACAATGCACATGTGTGAAGCATCAAAGGGGAAAACGGGGTGCAAATACACAAAATGGTTAGTCGGATTATCAGAATTAGTTACAAAGTTGTTGACGATCTGAATGCACAACTCTCTAGCCACAAGATCAAGAGAGTACTCAAAATAGAGGAATATTCATGAGTTTCTGACTTTAAACGAGATATATTTACTCAAATTCATAGTTTAAATTCTAGCAAAAAATTTTGGTATGAACCAGATGTTTTAATTCCCTGTATGCCAGATATTACTGGTATGAAATAGTTTCATAATGACAATTTATCCTCATGAAATTAGCAGGATATGTCAACTGAGGAAATATAAAGAAAGTTGTGTGACTTTTAAAAACATGTGCATCTTAATAATATTCTTATGGATCAATTCACCTTTTCAAATGATTGCCAACATAGCAGCTATAACATGGGGACGGTTGATTCATTGTTGCACAGTCAAGTTTGGTGTGAATGAGATTGTTGTTGTTGGAAATTTTGTCATTGACATGCATTTTAAATGTGGGCAGCTGAAGGAAGCAGTAATTCTGTTTGAATAGTTCCTTGAGAACAGTACATGTTAATTAATTCCTCAAATAAATCAAATACTTACGAGAATTGAGAATCTTTTGTTCAATTTTGTACATTTTCTAACGGCGAAATACATAAAGCGCCCCTTTAAGTTGTCCCCAACGATCATTTGAACATCTTAACTTGTCATGTGACTAGATAGACACCTCTGCTTGATGGAAGTATATTATCTTAAACCCCTTACGATGACATGGAAAATTTTGTGTGTCACACTTAAATCTAAGCGCGTGAAGATCTTTAAAATTAAGTTTATCTTTTTTTTCCCCCTAAAATCAATATGGACCCCACCTCCTCCTACAATTTTCTCCTCCATCTTCTGCCGTTCTCTGCCTTTCTTTGACGAGTAGATCCTCCAAAGGCTATGGCATTTCTCCCATGAGACAGATTTGCTGTTCTCTAAAGGCTATGGCATTTCTCCCATGAGACAGATTTGCGATGCCGCTTTTCTTTTGGGTCTTGCTCCATTTTCTCAAAGAAGAAGAAGACCTCAAATGGTTCCTTTATTTGATATTTTTATATGTGGGTTTATGTCATCCAATTTCTTGGAAGGTTCTAGGAAATCAGTGTGAGGGGTTATTTGGAGGGGCGGGGGGCGAGAAGGGGAGTGTGAAGGAAGAAGATGTAGAGAGGGGGGGGGGGTTGGTTAATACTAAAAAATATTTTTTTAACGTATTTATTTTATATTTATCAAATTTTTTATTATAAGTTACACATATCATTCTTTAATTGGTTCATTAGACATGTCACTGGCGAGTGCAACTCACACATATAGTCTGTCAGACTCGGGTGTTCACGAGATACATTTAATAGCCACTTAAAATGTTAAAATGAAAAATGGATCAGTTGAGGTGTCGTTCTGATCGTTGGGGACAACTTAAAGGGGCGCTTTATGTATTTCGCCTTTTCTAATATTTTCTCTAACTTTTTTGTGTGAGTATGTATTCTAAGGAATGGGCAAATGATGTTGAAAAATGTGATGACCCGATAGGTCATTTACAATTTTAACCTTAAATCTATATTTCAAAACATCGATTAGCTCCATTTACTCTTTCTCAATTTACGTGTGCAATTCGTATTTTTTTCCAGAAGGTTTTTATGTGAAAATTTGATAAAAATATGAAATCATGCCTTAAAACCCATTTTGGTTGACTTCGGTCAATATTTTGAGCAAACGGACCTGGATCGACGGTCCTAGTACGCCCGTATCATGATTTGGGACTTCATCGTATGCCCGAAATCAAATTCAGAAGTCCCTAGCTCGAATTATCGCACTTTATTGAAAACTAGAAGCTTAAAGGTTTAAAGAATTTATAAGTTTGACCGAAGTTTGACTTTGTTGCTAATGGGTCCGATTTTTTATTCCGGAATTAGGTATAAGTTCATTACTGTATTTATGGCTTTTCTGCAAAATTCGGTGCAAAACAGAGTTGATTTGACGTGATTCGGACGTCCGATTGTTAAAATGAAAGTTCTTAACTTTCTTTAGAAAATTCATTCATTTTGGTGTTCGATTCATGGGTTTAGGTGTTATTTTGGTGTTTTGATCACGCGAACGAGTTTGTATGATGTTTTTGGACTTGTGTGCATGCTTTGTTTGGAGCCCCGAGGGCTCGGGTGAGTTTCAGATTGGCTTCGGAGTGGTTTGGACTTAGGAAAAATAACTGGTGAAAATCTAGTTTTGGTGCAACCTCTGATTTCGCAATTGCGAGGTCAATGTTCGCAATTGCAAACTTTCATCATCCCTGTTAGGTTCGCATTTGCGAACCACTTCCTCGCATTTGCGAAGAATGATTGGGTCAGCAAGGGATCACATTTGCGATCAAAGGGTCGCATTTGCGGAGGGTCAAAGTTCGCATTTGCTGTCACGACCCAAACCGACGAGCCGCGACGGGCTGCGAGCACCCGGTACCTTACTCAACCGAGTACCAACATGTCGTATCTTCTCGTATCATGCTAACATAGGTAAATGAGACGGAAAGGCTACCGTAGGATAACTAGAATAAAACATGTAGTACTAACTTATACATAAGACATACGGGCCTATAAGACGAAAATGATCACTCGTACACTGAATATAGGCCGACAAGGCCATATAATCTTTTACGTACATGACATATGTCTACAATCCTCTAAGAGTACATAAGTATCATAAAGGTCGGGACAGAGCCCCGCCATACTAATCAACACACGTCCTAGTCATATTGGCCAAATAAGCAACTCCAGAGCAAATGAAGCGCACCAACATCTTCCGCTGAGCTGGTAGCCTACTTGGAGGACTGCGTATAAATGGCATACCATGCATGGGTATAGCCTAAATGAAGTCAAAGAAGTCTAAGACTAATAGCATTTAGAAGAGATGGAATGCTGCCTTGTAGTATAATAAGGGTGTAATAGTGATAGATAAAGGTTGACGTTTGGACCTTCAATTGAATAATGATTTGATGGCACGAGATTAGAATAACCTCACCCATAAGATGAATCACATAAGGATGCCATGAGATACGTTTATTGAAGTATAGTATTTCCCCAAAGTGGATCAGGAAAATCACTTCAGATGTTCCACGATGCAATGTGAGCCCTAGTGATTAGGTAAGAGGTTTAAAGTTATCAATAGTAGATTGTAGATAAATATCGAGGTGAATCAACAATATATGGATAAAGTTTCAATGTATGAGAGAAGATAAGGTTCCATCCTTTAGATGAACAGTAATGAAGAAGCATTAAAAGACTTAGATCTATACATATAGGATAATCAACGAGAGTAACCTGGAGTTTGGTAGAAGACTTCAGTAACGATAAATCGAAGTAAGAGTTAAGGTACAGTATGATCTACATAGATGCAGTAAAATCATGTGGATGGATAACCGGGGCTATGAAATAAGATATAGCAATATTCGTAAGTTCGACAAAGTACCGAGAAAAGAACTTCAGTATACCTATAGATGTCCAGAGGGACATCTTATTAAGCCATGTATACGTTTACCAAGTGAATCCTAGAGATTGGTTAAAAGATGGAGGAAAAAGGAGAGAAGAGTCGCATACGAGCACTTACAAAGTCATAGTCGTACAGGCTGCATGATAAAAGGTAGCAACAGTTACAAGATTATAAGGATTCTGACCACAAGTCGGGGTGTGAGAAAGAGGCCTAAAGGGGGGTGAGATGCCCTGGCCTTTGGGATTCATTCACAGAATAGTCGCCTAGATATCAATGACAGTATTAAAGACAATTCGTAAGAGCTATCCAGTTATGAGATAGACCGATAAATGCATTAATCAACATTCGAGGACGAATTCTCCAAAGAGGGGAATGATGTTACGCTCCACATTATTAAATTATGACGATGATACACCCTGTAGTATTGTACGTTGAATTTGTCGCAAGGTATTGACATCAATCCAAGGAAAATATTATTTGGATATTATAAGTATTATTCTATTTCAAATAAGTGATAAGTAAATTTGTCAAGGTGAGAGGGTAAGCAAATTCAAGAAAATAAGTTTCGTCGAAGCTTGACGTTTTGGGATAATATGGTCCAAGCTATAATACCCCGTATTTATGGACTAGTGTCATACAAGGTACCACATGACCATGATAGTAAGATGTATAAATTTTTTTAAAAGTGAGTAGTATTTTAAGTAATTTGAGATAATTTTTGATTATATGGATTATTGGTTAATGGGAAAATTAATTAAAATCAGTGGGTAATTAATTAATAACCTTGGAATAAGATCTAACCCCTCCCCAACGTGATAGCACCCCCTTTCCCATTTTATGACTCTTGAAAGAGAATTAAAGGTGGCACACTTGAAAAGGGTAGGTGACACCAAGCTTGAAAAGTGGGACCCACTCTCTTTAATAAAAGAAAACACTTTCCCTAATTCATTAAGAGGAAATACATAGCTAATGGATGGAATTCTCTTTCTCAATATGCCTAATTACATAACGTAATAGCAACGGGATTTGTAATTCTAAGGGTGCCCGGTATAATCTTTCTCAAGAATATCATACGGGTTTTATCCTACTTCGATCCGCCGTTACGTGTTGTCGCAATCAACGTGTGTTAGAGGGATTGTCAAGAGAATCGACTCAGGTATGTTAAGGCTATCCCTTCTTTCTTTTTGGCATGATCCATACGACACAAACAAAACGAGCAAATGCATAACTCCCATGAATGACTCTATTCATAGAAATACTAGAGGTTCCAATGTTCTTGATTCCCCATATGTCTTATTATTCTATCGTCTGTTCATAGGTCTCAGAAAACACGTAAGTTGATAAACTTTATTTCATGATATGAATCAGAGGTATACTGGTCTTATAACGTTCCATGAGATTTTTGACGTACTTCTCATGCATTGCATTCATTTACATTGACACATGGCCAGATGACATTATATACGCGTATATATGTATATATATACATATATATATATATATATATATATATATATATGTATACAAGATATAGAAAAAGGTTACGACGTTATATACACACCACTCCCTGATCAACTGGTATACGTTGATGATTTGCCCACAGTGGCGAGATGATATGATGGGATTCCCTCAGAGGCTTGATGATGTCATGAACACATGTAAATATGCACGACATGACATTCATACGCATATGCATGATACTATAAGTATTTCATGATTTGCAGAGCTATCCAGACTTAAATGTTGAGTCTTTTACTCTATGTTTCTATGATGTCTATTATTTACGGATTTTCATTCCTTACATACTCGGTACATTATTTGTACTGACGCGCCTTTTTCACGGGGACATTGCGATTCATGCCCGCAGGTCCCGATAGACAGGTTGAGATTCCTCCAAGTAGGCTATCACCTCAGTCAGAAGATGTCGGTGCGCTCCATTTGCTCCGAAGTTGCTTATTTGGTCAATATGAATAGGACGTGTGTTGATTAGTATGACAGGGCTCAGTTGTCGGCCTATATTCAGTGTACGAGTGATCATTTTGGTCTCATAGGCCCGTATGTCTTATGTATAAGTTGGTACTACATGTTTTATTCTAGTTATACTACGACAACCTTTCCATATCATTTACCTATGTTAGCATGATATGAGAATATGCGATATGTTGGTACTCGGTTGAGTAAGGTACCAAGTGTCCATCGCGGCCCGTCGGTTTGGGTTGTGACATTTGTGAACAAATCATCGCAAATGCGATGATAGCAGAGATGGAGCTTCTTCGCATTTGCGAAATATGTTTCGTATTAGAGGGTTCGCAATCGCGACATGTGCGTCTAGTCAAAAGCCGATATAGATGGGATTTTAGCTCATTCTTTCAAATTCTCAACCCTAAACACCCTGGGAGCGATTTTTCCAAGAGCATTTCTTCCTCAATTCATTGGTAAGTGAATCTAACCTACTTTGTTTCAATTACCTCATTATATTCCATAAGATTTCAACTTATAATCTAGAATTTTAATGGTAGAAATAAGGGTTTTGGGTAGAATTAGAGATTTTTTTAAAATTTGAATTTAGACCTCGAATTGACGTTGAATTTCGAATTGAATTACATAATTGGGATCGGGGGTGAACGGGTGATCGGGTTTTGACCAAGCGGGTCCGGGGTTGACTTTTTCAATAATTGTCTAAATTGAACCTCTTTCATTTGCTGGTAGTTTCTAAGGCTTATTTTTGTATCATTGGTTGATAATTTTCTAGATTTGGTTGGTTCAGAGGCTTGTTCGAAAGGCAAGGACGTAGTTGAACTTTGAATTGGTTGCGGAGCCAGGTAAGTGTCATAAATAACCTTGACTTGAGGGATTAGGACTTGTTTGCCTATTTTCTATTTGTTTAATGTGTGGGTACAACGTATATGTGAGGTGACGAGTACTTATGCATTATTGTTAGATTAAAGCATGCGGTAGAACTTGTTTCTTTATGATTTATTGCGTCTTAAGTTATTACGTCCATGCTTAGATTAGATTATTATTTATTTGACCGTTCCTTCCGTATTTATGGATTAAATGTGATGGTTGAGTATTTTGGAATTTGATGTTTGTATCTTGTGATCATTATGGATATAGAGTACATCCGTTGCATTATTTATCTCCCTAATTTTTACCTTCATTACTACATGGTAAGGGAGAGTGCTAAAGCACGAAGGGTTATACCGCGCATTTTCATTACATCATTTATTGACTAATACTTAGTGAGGAACAGAGATAAAGCACGAAGGGTGATGCCGTGCCATCTATATCAATTATTCATTTTTAGATGGGCAAATCGAGAGTAAAAGCATGAAGGGTGATGCCCTGCCATTTCTTTCTACTTATGTCATCAATACATGGTACGGTTGAGAGTAAAAACACGAAGGGTGATGGCGTTCCATCTTTATTCCGTATGTTTATCCGTCTTTATTGGTTGATGATTTATTTGACTGCCTGGTGTTGTCATTCCTGTTGTAGTTATCGTATCTTTTCCCCCTTTTGCATGTCCCCTCCCGACTGTACATATTAAATCTCTATTTGTTGCTTTTTGGTACATATATCTATGTTTGTACATGTTTAATTAGGTGAGTGTTTGTCATTTCCTAGTCACTACCTCGTCGAGGTTAGGCTCGACACTTATGAAGTACATTGGGTCAGTTATACTCATACTACACACTTCACTTCTTGTGCAGGTTTTGGCACCGGTCCCAGCTGTACGTGAGGCGCACTAGCTCGAGTTGTTCACATTCTGAGACTTGAGGTAGATCTACTGACGTTCACAGACCTTGAAGTCCCCTTCCTCTTTCATCTTTTAATATTAATTTAATTCAAAATAGTTGTATTTATTTCAGACTCTATTTCTAGTATTCTAGTAGCTCGTTCACTTGTGACACCAGATTCAAGCTGTATTAGAGATTTCATTTATTATGTTTTTCCGCTCTTTCATTCAGAATTTATTACAATTATTTCGGTTCTTTGTTATTATTTAATTTGAACTGTTAAAAATGGATAAATTATTCTAACGTTGGCTTGCCTAGCAAGTGGAATGTTAGGCGCCATCACGGTCCCGAGGGTGGAATTTTTGGGTCGTGTCAAGTTGGTATCAGAGCATTAGGTTTCCTAGATTTCACGATTCACGAGTAGGCTTAGTAGAGTCTGGAGGATTGGTATAGAGATGTCTGTACTTATCTTCCAGAGGTTATGGAGTTTAGGGAAAAAATGTCACTTCTTTCTTACTCTATCGTGCAATTTTGTTCTACCAATGATGATTGATCCCTTCTATTCTTTTTTTCTCGCAAATGGCTAGAACACACACTACATCTACTACCGAACATCAGCCAAAGCCCCTAGTGGCAGCTCTTACTCGGGGCAGAGGTGGAGGCCGAGGTCTCGCTAGAGGCTGAGGTAGAGGCATAGCTCAGCCTAGAGCTCGAGCAGCATCACCCGCATTGGAGCCTCAGATGGACTTAGAGGAGGAGGTTCCAGATCAGACTGTACCTGTCAGACCAACTCAGGTCCTGGAGGGGTTCATAGCCTCTCCAGTGCTTCAGGACGCTCTAGTCCGTTTGGTGGGCCTTATGGAGAGTGTGGCCCAGGCTGGTACATTTTTGGTGGCACCAGCCGTCTCTTAGGCTGGGGGAGGATCACAAACTCCCGCTACTCACACCCCGAAGCATGTGGCTTCCCAGTTTCATACTCCTGCAGCCCCACCAGTTGGGGTAGTTCAGCCGGTCGTTGCGACACAGGCCGGTGATAGGCCTGCTTTGTCTTCTGAGGCTATTACTTACCAACCTCTTTCCTATCCATTTTATTGGTACATCTTCTGAGGACCCACATGATTTTCTAGGCTGCTTCCATGAGGTGTTGCGCAACATGGGTATAATTGAGACCAATGGGATCGATTTGTAGCATTTCAGATGACTGGTCCGGCCTGGAGATGGGGGAGGGACTATATGTTGACTAGACCAGCTGGGTTTGCCTGCACTTACCTGGGCTAAGTTCTCACAGCTATTTCTAGAAAAGTTCATCCCTGCCACCCTAAGCGAGGAGTACCGCAGGAGGTTTGAGCGACTTCAGTAGGGTGGTATGACTATCACACACTACGAGACTCGATTTGTGAACTTAGCTCGCCATGCCATTGTCTTGATTCCTACAAAGAAGGAGCGATCGAGGAGATTTATTGATGGGCTCACTTACACTCTCAGGTTTCAGATGGACAAGGAGATAGGGAGTGATATTACCTTCCAGACGGCCATTGATATTGCCAGACGTATCGAGTTGGTTCGTGCTAAAGAGAGGGGGCCGATGTCAGATAAAAGGTCCCGTCATTCCTGTAGTTTCAGGTGCCTCATCTGGAGGCAGGGTTGATTTTGGTAGAGGCCATCATCCCGAGACATTTCATTCAGCGGTTCAAGAATCTCACAGTGCTTTAGGGAGCCGTGGTCCTTACATGCCTCATTCTGGACAGCCAGCCTACAGTGCGCCACCAGCTCCTATCAGCGTACCTTCGACTCAGAGCTATCAGAGTGGTTATCCAGGTCCTCAGGGCTAGTTCTAGGGTTAGCAGTCACAACAACCGAGGTCTTGTTATACTTGTGGTGATCTGAGGCACATTCCTAAATTTTTCCCAGATCACAAGGCAACATGCAATAGCAGGGTTCTCGTGCCATGATTCCGGCACCAGTTGCTCCACCGTGCACTCATCCAGCTAGAGGCAGGGGTCAGGTAGCTAGAGGTGGAGGTTAGGCTATTAGAGGTGGAGGTCAGGTCGTTAGAAGTGGAGGCCATTCCAGAGATGTAGTTTAGAGTGGTGGGCCCCAACTCCAATGCTGTGCTTTCCCAGCTAGGCCTGAGGCCGAGTCATCTTATGCCGTTATCAAAGGTATTGTTCTCATTTTCTATAGAGATGCCTCAGTTCTGTTTGATCCGGGATCTACTTATTCCTAAGTGTCATCCTATTTTGCTTTATATCTGGTTATTCCTTGTGATTCTTTGAGTGCTCATGTGTATGTGTCCACACTTGTGGGAGATTCTATTATTGTAGATAGTTTCTATCGCTTGTGTGTGGTTACTATTGGGAGTCTTGGGACTAGTGTAGATCTTCCACTTCTTGATATGGTAGACTTTGATGTTATCTTGGGTGTGGATTGGATGTCCCCCTACCATAGACTATCACGCCAAGACGGTGACCTTAGCCATGCCGGGGTTTCCTTATCTAGAGTGGAGAGGGACTCATAGTCACTCTACCAACAAAGTTATTTATTATGTGAAGGCTCGACGTATGGTCGAGAAGGGGTGTTTAACCTATTTGGGATATGTCCGTGATTCTAGTGCGGAGGTTCCATCCATGGATAGTACCCGTTGTTCATGAGTTTCCAGAGGTGTTTCCTGCAGACCTGCCAAGCATGCCACCTAATAGGGATATTAATTTCTGTATTGATTTGGCTCTGGGCACTCAACCCATTTCTATTCCACCATACCGTATAGTCCCGCCGGAGTTGAAGGAGTTAAAGAAGCAGTTGCAACATTTGCTTGATAAGGGCTTCATTATATCTGTGTCTCGCCCTGGGGTGCGCCCGTGTTGTTCATTAAGAAGAAGGATGGGTCGATGATGATGTGTATAGATTATCGGCAGTTGAACAAAGTCACTATCAAGAACAAGTATCCGTTGCCGAGGATTGATGACTTATTTGATCAGCTCCAGGGTGCCAAACTGTTTTCAAAGATTGGTTTGAGATGTGACTGCCACCAGTTGAAGATTAGTGCATCCGATTCCTTAAGACATCCTTTCGGACTCGGTATGGGCATTATGAGTTCCTAGTGATATCCTTTGGGTTGACAAATGCCCCGACTGAATTTATGGATTTGATGAACGGGTTATTCAAACCCTATTTGGATTCCTTCGTGATCATATTTATTGATGATATCTTGATATACTCTCGCAGTCGAGAGGAGCATGAGAAACATCTTCAGATTGTACTTCAAACCTTGAGAGATAGCCAGTTATATGCCAAGTTTTCAAAGTGTGAGTTTTGGTTAGACTCAGTCACCTTTTTTGGACATGTTGTATCGGCATAGGGCATAAGGGTGGATCTTAAGAAGATTGAGACAGTTCAGAACTGGCCTAGACCTACTTCAACTATAGATATACGGAGCTTCCTAGGTTTGGCAGGTTATTATCGCCTTTTCGTTGAGAGGTTTTCATCTATAGAAGCCCCATTGACTAGATTGAACTAGAAGGGTGCCCCATTCAGATGGTCGAACGAGTGTGAGTTGAGCTTTCATAAGCTCAAGACTGCTTTGACTACGACGTAGTGTTGGTGTTGCTCACTGGTTCAGGATCTTACACGATGTATGGTGATGCATCTCGTATTGGGATCAGTGTAGTATTGATGCAGGATGGGAGGGTGATTGCATACGAGTCGCAACAGTTGAAGATTCATGAGAAGAATTAACTTGTTCATGACTTAGAGTTGGCAGCCATTTGTCATGCGTTGAAGATTTGGAGGCACTATCTTTACAACGTGTCGTGTGAGGTATTCACGAACCATCAGAGTCTTCAGTATTTGTTCAAACAAAAGGATTTCAACTTGATGCAGAAGAGATGGTTGGATCTGTTGAAAGACTATGATATCACTATTTTGTATCACCCCGAGAAGGCCAATGTGGTGGCCGATGCCCCGAGTAGCAAGGCAGTGAGTATGGGCAGCGTTGCATATATTGTCAGCATGATGATCCTCATTTTCTTGTCCTTAAGGACACGGTGCGGCATGATGGTGCCAAGAAGGTTACTGTTTGAGATGATGGAGTTTTGAGGATACATGTCCGTATTTGTGTGCCCAAAATGGATGGGCTTCGTGAGTTGATACTTGAAGAGGCCCACAGTTCCCGTTATTCTATTCATCGAGGTGCCGCCAAGATGTATCAGAACTTGCAGCAACATTATTGGTGGAGGAGGATGAAGAAGGGTAAAGTTGCATATGTAGCTCAGTGTCTAAATTGTCAGCAAGTTAAGTACGAGCATCAGAAACCTGGTGGTTTTCTTCAGAAGTTAGAGATTCCTGAGTGAAAGTTGGAATGTATCACTATGGATTTTGTTGTTAGACTCCCACAGACTCAGAGGATGTTTGACGCGGTTTGGGTCATTGTGGACAAGTTGACCAAGTCGACACATTTCATTCCAGTGGCAAATACACATTTTTCAGAGCGGTCAACTGAGATATACATCTGCGAGATCGTCCGTCTTCACAGTGTGCCACTGTCTATCATTTCTAATCGAGGTACACATTTTACCTCGCACTTTTGGAGTGATGTACAACGTGAGTTGGGAACGCAGGTTGAGTTGAGCACAACATGTCATCCCCAGACGGACAGACAGTCCGAGTGCACTATTCAGGTATTGGAAGATATGCTCGTGCTTGTGTTATGGATTTCGGGGGGTTCTTGCCACTTGCGGAGTTTTCCTACGACACCAGCTACCAGTCGAGCATTTAGATGGCTCACTATGAGGCATTATACGAGAGGCGGTGTCATTCTCCAGTTGGATGGTTCGAGCCGTGGGAGGCTCGGTTGTTGGGTATAGATTTGGTACAGGATGCCTTGGATAAGGTCAAGATTATTCAGGATCAACTTCGCATCGTTTAGTCTAGGCAGAAGAATTATGCCGACCGTAGAGTTTGTGATGTTGCATTCATGGTCGGAGAGAGGGTGTTGCTCCGGGTTTCACCCATAAAGGGTGTGATGAGATTCGGAAAGAAAGGAAAGTTGATCCCTAGGTATATCGGACCCTTTGAGATTCTTGAGAGAGTGGATGAGGTGGCCTAAAAGCTCGCATTTCCACCTAGTTTATCAGTAGTCCATCCAGTGTTTCATGTGTCCATGCTTTGGAAGTATCACGACGATCTGTCCCATGTGTTAAATTTTAGCTCAGTCCTATTGGACAAGGATTTGACTTACGAGGAGGAGTCGGTGGCTATTCTAGCCTGGCAGGTCCGACAATTGAGTTCTAAGAGTTATTCTTCAGTTCGAGTGCAGTGGAGAGGTTAGTCGACCGAGGCAGCCACCTGGGAGTCCGAGTTAGACACGTGGAGTAGATATCCACACCTTTTCACCAGTTCATGTACTTTTTCTTCAGTTCGAGTGTAGTGGAGAGGTCAGCCGACCGAGGCAGCCACCTGGGAGTCCGAGTCGGACGTGTGGAGTAGATATCCACACCTTTTCACCACTTCAGGTACTTTTCTATGTCCGTTCGAGGACGAACATTTGTTTTAGAGGTGGAGAATGTGATGACCTGATAGGTCATTTATAATTTTAACCTTAAATTATGTGTTTCAAAACCTCAATTAGCTCTGTTTAGCCTTCCTTTATTTGGATGCGCAGTTCGTGTCTTTTTCCGAAAGGTTTTAATGTGAAAATTTGATAAAAATGTGAAATTGTGCCTTAAAACTCATTTTGGTTGACTTCGATCAACATTTTAAGCAAACGGACCAGGATCAAAGTTTTGACGGTCCTGGTGGGTCCGCAACGTGATTTGGCACTTGGGCATATGCCCGTAATCGAATTTGGAAGTCCCTAGCTCGAATTTTCGCAATTTGTTGAAAGTTCGAAGTTTAAAGGTTTAAAGAGTTGATAAGTTTGACTGAAGTTTGACTTTGTTGCTACTGGTTCTGGATTTTGGTTTCGGAACTTGGTATAAGCTCATTACTATATTTATGACTTGTCTACAAAATTTGGTGCAAAACGGAGTTAATTTGACGTGATTCGAACGTCCAGTTGTTAAAATGAAAGTTCTTAAGTTTCTTTAGAAAATTCAGTCATTTTGGTGTCGATTCGTAGTTCTAGGTGTTATTTTGGTGTTTTGATCGCACGAGCGAGTTCGTATGATGTTTTTGAACTTGTGTGCATGTTTGTTTGGGAGCCCCAAGGGCTCTGGTGTTACACCCCATGTTTTCGATCTTTAACAAAAATCAAAAAGCCAATGCAAAAAGTCAAATCCAGGCCTTGCACGCCCCATGACCCCATGACCCCTTGGACGCGCCCCGTGGCGTCCCAGCAAGCCTCTCAACGCCTAGCGCCATGGACGGCCCCGTGGTCTTGGCCGCGCCAAGTGACAAGCGCGCATGTGCCTATGTCGCCCCCAC
>ML363489.1:0-18169 GCA_005239505.1 Nicotiana paniculata | reverse complement strand
AATCACACAGTGCTTTGGCAAAAGCCAAATTGCCAATGGTGTAGGGAATTGTAAAACTCCCTGTATCAGACAACTTTTCTTCTATTGGTCGTGTTACCACAGCACTGCAAGTTTGAGTCAAAGTCACAGTCGCTAAGTCTTGGAATCAAACTTTTGGGACATCAAATCCTTTATCATCTTCGAATACCCAGGCATTTCTTTTAGAGCATCAATCAGAGGAATGTTTATATGTATCTGCTTCAGCATATCCAAGAACTTTTTGTACTGTTCATCCTTTTGGTATTTGGCCAGCCTTTGAGGGAATGGGGCTGGCGGTCTTTTCTTCCCAGTGATTTGGGATTTTTCTTTCTCAACGACCACTTCAACTACTGGCTCTAGGTTTATTTCCACTTCCTTTTCAGCCTCACTCTGCCCACTAAGTTCTCCTTCAGCAGTTTGTATTGTTACCTTGGTCAAGTTTGTGGAATCATCAAGTTCGATTGGCACTAGTACTAGTGTCTCTGCCTTCCTGCTTTCATGAGCCAATTCTTGTTCCAAGTCTAAGTCCCTTCCATTTCAGAGACTCACTGCCATCATCTGCTTCGGGCCATGGTCCTTAGGATTCACCTAAGTATCTACATGTAAAGTCCCAAAAGGACGATTGTTCACTACCATAGATATCTGGCCCATATGCACTTCAATATTTTTAATAGTTGCATCATGTACATCTACTCTCTCACTCATTTTGGCAGTTGACCCAATCACATGTTGCATCATCGCTTCAAGCCTGGAAAACTCATCTTCTTGCCTCCCCCCCCCCCATGTTGTTGCTGAGGAGGGTGGTATGCTTGATGTTGATTATGATTGTTATAACCTTGTGGCCTCTGATAAGATGCTACATTACCTTGAGGTCCCATGGAACCCATGTTTCCATTGTTCTGTTGCTGGTGAGGTGGTCTATACAGTTGAACTTGCTGACCCCAGTTATGTCCCCCCCTGTATCTGGCCTCCATAATTTGACACATAATTCATATTTTCTGGGTAAGGAAGGTGATCACACTCTGCATTCCACTAATTACCAAATGGTTGACTAATGCAAGATATGCATAAGCCCCCATTGGTTGTATCCACGATATGTCCCTGCTGCTTTTGCCCTGATTCCTCCACCTTCTTAGTTAGTATGCCCATATGTGTTATCAAGGCGGCCACATTCTCAGCAATAGTATTGGATGGATCGAAGGGCACTGAGTGAACTATAGGAGTAATGGGCGCATTCCTGGTTATCCACCCCGAATTCTGCGCCATTTTATCAAGCAGGATCTGGCTTTCTCTCCATGTTTTGCTCAAGAATGCTCCACCAGCTGAAGCATCTACATTTTCCTTTACAGTATCCACCAGACCCATATAAAAACACTGCCCCAACATCTGCTCTGGAATACCATGGTGCGGACAGATAACCAGCATTCATTTAAATTGTTCCCATGTTTCCTGCAATGTTTCAACTGGCTTCTGTCTGAAGCTCAAGATTTCATCAATTTGTTGAGATGTCTTGTTGGGTGGATGGAATTTGTTCACGAACTGTTTAACTAACTCCTCCCATGTGGTAATGGAATTGATGGGGAGCGAGTTTAGCCAAGTCTGGGCTGCTCCTGTCACTGAGAATGGAAACAACAACAGTTTTATCGCTTCCTGACTAACGTTTGGTTGCCTCTGAGTTTTGCAAAACGACAGGAAATTCTTCAAATGATGTTGGGGGTCCTCGATGTAAGACCCTGAAAACAGTGCCTTGTTCTGCAGCAAGTGCAGCATATTATTTGTAATCTGAAAAGACTCAGCCTGTATCTGAGGGACTAGTATCGCAGTGGCCAAATTCTCCGTCGTGGGTTGTGCCCAGTCATATAAAGGAGCCTCTGCCCCTATCTGCGCAATTGGGTCTACCATGTCGTCCCCATTGTTATTCCTGTTGTTTGGATCTTCCATGTCGGGTTCAAGTTGTTCAATTCATGGTTGTTGTTTGCTTTTTTTATTGGCCCGGTTCAAGGCCTTNTGTACAACCAAGTTAGCAAACGTTAAAATTTCAATGTATAGATGAAAATTGAAGAAAATTGACTATACTTAAGAATTTTGTATTTCTTCCAACTCTAATTGATAACACCGTTAATTCCCCGGCAATGGCGCCAAAATTTGATCACGCTCAACTATGTCTTATAAAAAGACTACGCGGGCGTTGCAAATATAATCTGAGTATTTAGCCCAGTTCCACAAGGAATTAACCTATCAATTATTGTTGTTATACTACTCGATTCTCAATAATCAAGTTCCCAAAGATTATGAATATCACTTTTCAGTATTTTTTTTACTAATACAGCTGAATGAAATTAAATAAACTAAAAGACAACTAATATTGAGGTGTAAACAGATGCGATAAAGGTCTAAGGTTATAGTTTCCCTGTTGGTGAACTTCTTTCTTGGATACTTCCTATAGTTTTGATTCAGTTGTCTCTATCAATCATGAGCACTCCATCTACCATAAACTTCTGTCAAGTAATTATGATAATTTACTAGATGCAATCTCTCAAGTTACGCTAGCTAGATTGCATTACAGCTCACTTTAGATTGCACCCGAGGTATCGTTATCTCTAATCCAACCTCTAAACCCTCGGTTATGAATCTCCTCTATACTCCGGGAGTGATGTTGTTCAAACAACTACCTAAATATGCACTCTCTCTCAAGTAGATATATAATATGTAGGCACAGCTAATTGAGGATCCTTTCAATTAACTACAACAAGAACGTAGTTGAACAAATAGAGATTAACAACCAATCAACACTATATTAATATCACAATAACGTCATTCCCCAAAGGGTTCCACCAAAACCTTAGATTAGAACAGTTAGCTACTCATAGCAATAATGAAAACTACAAAAGAATTCATGAACAATGATAAAAATCACAAGAGAAGGAGATATGGATTGATTCCCAATTGCCCTCCTTGCCTCTTGCCCTTGCTTTTTCTTATTCTAAACTCTAAACTTGGATAATCTACTCCTTTGGGCGAATTGAACCTTTTATAGGTTAAGTGGATTGGCCCCAAACTTCCAAAAGTACCCTTCTCGACATATTTTTCCCGTCTGGACTAGCGAGGGGGCGCTAGTATCTCGCTACAGCCCGCGGTAATTGAGTTTAGCACTGCAGGGAAGATCACCCCACTAGCGCGGGCGCACTAGTCTCGCACTAATTCCCACGTTAATGGGGTTTCCTACTGCCTCGAAAAATCTCCAGCCTTCAAATCACCTCGGACTTACCCCATGGCCTGTTATTCTTCAAATTCGCCCGGATCACCGTCATAAGTCCTCAATAGCTTATTGTACTCCTGTGAAACACAAAAATCACCATTAGAGCCAATTTATCATCATTTAACACATTTAAGACCATGAAACATCATTAAGTTAGAGTATAAATATATGTTAAACTATGTGAATTCAGCCTATTATCAACACCCATCTTGATAAAGCACCCGACTGAATCCCTTTACTTGTAAATTACCTCTGTACTAAGCATAAATCCTGAATCTTTCCAAAGCCTAAACCTGATTTAATAAGGCCAACCCTTGCACACCTTTATCAAATCCCATGCTCAATTACTATTCTACTCATTTTCCCTTAGTTGCAATAACTTGTCAATGCACCGACAATCTGCAACCCCATGAGAAAATAATCCTACAACCCAATCGCAGGCGGCGGGACTCTACCACTTAGACCGAAGATACTCCTTGCACCACTTTGGACCCCACCGAACTTCTTTCTCCACTGCTGACGTGATCTTGCTCAACCAACCCATCAAATCCTTCTAAATTCTCCTATCAGCATTCCCTGAATTCTCTAATTCTCTAGCATCACTCATATATTCAACCTCCCTCCGAATAACCCCTAGAATTCCTCGCATGAACATGCCAACCACACGACCGCTAACCTACTCACAAGAGATAACCCTCCTGCGGAAATTACCAATTGACACCTTCCAACAATGTTGTACTGCATAATCCCTACGACATCAATACCCCATCTTATGCCCGTCCTCATTTACCAACTTACCAGTCCGTCCGTTCCTCATGGACATCCACTAAAAGCGCGACAACATCCTCCAACTCATCGCTATATTGCATCCTTCTTCATCCCGAACGACTCCTCTCTATTGTATCCAACCTTCCGCCGAAATAGCCAATATTTCAATTTAAGTCTATGGACCCCATCATCGCCCACTAAAATTCCCAAATCACTCCAAACTTCCCCTCAAGAGGTGTATCTATCTTACCACAGAACTCATATGTTATGCTGCCACTCTCCCACTTTGGTTAAACCCACTCCTGCAAGCAACTACCTGACTTCCCTTTCTTACACCTGGCCTTTTAGAAATTTAACCCTCACCTGACACTTCTCACGTGTCCTTCCGTATCCCTTGCTGCCCAGCCTTTGCCTTAGGCCAATAACTATCTTTTAGCACTTAAACCAGCAGATCACCACAACTTCAAACATTTCCAAAGATCATCTTTCTTGAGCCGCCTTTATTAGAAATACGTATTCAATACTGAACCACCACACACCACGACCTATGACAACCGCTTATTCAATATTACTTCACAACAATCTGACCCAATGCAACCGAAGAAAATATAACACTGGCGATCTTAACATATTCAATTCGATCAAAAATAGCGATAACACATCACAGATGAAAATTCCACCTCGCCTGAAAACACCAAGTCTTATTATTATTTCAACCAAAATTTGAGCATTCATAGTTCGATTGTCTTTCCTCTACCGGAACTAAATACTAAAATCTCGAGATCACGCTCAAAAAAGACCTCCTTTCAAGTCATTCATTGTCCCAACACATGGGAAAACTTCCTATCACCACGTCAATACCGTGCGGTGACCAATCATAAGCATAATAACAACCTGAGCATAGCCTCAAAACCCTTAGAAATACAGATACTGAGCTGAAAAAACATATTATCCTTCCGCAGAGCGACGACAATAGTCCCAACCAACTACGCATGGAAAAACATCACGCACCATATCTGTAATACCATTACCATTCCTCAAATTCCCGATTCATAGAAAGCGCTTCGCGAAACGTAAGATTGAGTAAGAAGGAACGCAGGCATAAGCCTCAAGGGAATCAAACTTCATGATGAGGAATCAAGAAGGGAATTACTCCTAATAGCCATGTAGCCTCTCGAAGATAAATACAGACGTCTCTGTACCGATCCGCAAGACTATACTAGACTCGCGCATGACTCGTGAGACCTAAGGGAACCTAGTGCTCTGATACCATGTTGTCACGACCCAAAATTCATTAAGGTCGTGATGGCGCGGGACCCCACTGTCAGACAAGCCAACACTTAGTAAATAAATTAAATCCTTATTTTTAAATTTTTGAAATCATTCCTTTTTCATTTTCTTAAATACTAATTAGCGAACTTCCACTGAGTAAGCAACAATATCTTAACAAATTTAAATAGTGAATAAATCTCATAATTATCCCAGAACCCGGCGTCGCAAGTGCATGAGCAAATATCTAAGAATTTTACATGTAGTACAATACTTGTCCGGAATACAAACTGGACGAGGAATTTCAAATAAATATAATACATCTGAGGAAGACTCTGCTGGTTTCGGGTCGTCTCCGGATGGTGCAACTCGTCTAAGTCTCCAAGTCAGTCACATCACTGCGTCAAGTAGGGCCACTATCTATGAATGTACCTGTGCAATAAAAATGCACAGCAAGTGTAGCATGAGTACGAAAACAACGTGTACTCAGTAAGTATCCCGCCTAACCTCGAAGAGGTAGTGACGGGAGGTCGGATTTGACACTTGCTAGAGGTCAATTTTTAATAAAATCAAGGGTGACACAAAGCATGGATATAATAGGCAATTTAATAAGTAATGACAGGAAATAGCAACTTCTTTCACATTTAACATTTTAAATCTTCGTCATTTCAATTGACAATTCATAATTTCCAGGTCAGTAAACAGGTATAAATCACAGAAAGTACGCAACAATTATCATGCGCAAGAAATGTCGAGGGTCGAACAACGCGGACCAACAATAATAAATTGTGCACTGCCGAAGTGTCGAATGACTCGAACCATAGATGCATCTATTACCCCGCTCGCGAATCGATCATGCAATGCGGTCATATATAAATAATAGAGTTACCTTGCTCGTGAATCATAAATGCGACTCAGGTACTTATAAATATAGATATTCACACAATAAATTCACCTTTTATCAGGAAAACAGTTACTCAAGGAAGTGATAAAATTCTCTTTTTAATGAACTCGAAGATAGTATTTAAATCTTCTCTGGAAATTCATTTTCCAAGTTCGATAAGGTTTTAAATATTATGAATTTATCAGTAAGGTTACAATCATGGCAAATAAAACATGCTTCATCGGGAAAATAATTATCCCGGGAAAATCAATTCTCTTTCTAGATGATTAGGAAAAATAAACTTCAACCTTCTTAGGTATTCAGTTACTAATTCGATAATAATAACAGTCAAATTTCATTAGCAAAATTTCAAGTACAACAAGTAAAGCATGCTAGTGGGTCCTAGACTACCCAGACAGAAGCATGATAGTAGCTACGCACGGACTCCCGTCACCTCGTGCGTACGTAGCCCCCATAAAATAGCAGCACATATTCGATTAGTTCACCTATGGGGAAAATTCCCCCTCACAAGGTTAGAAAGGATACTTACCTCGCTCGGGAGTTCCATAACCGGCTTCCAAACCCTTCCAAGCTCTTCTAATGACTCAAATCAATGCACAACGCCCCAAAACTAGCCAAATAACGGACAAGCCAATGAAAATATACTTTAATACTTGTAACAATTAAAATTATATAAATTCCCAACTCCGCTCGAAAAGTTGACCAAATTGCCCTCGGGCCCACGTGCCTGGATTCTGAAATTTCTCGAAGATAAACTCTACCCATAGCCTTACTAACTTAATATATAATTTACTCTAATTTTCATGCTCAAATTCGTGGTCAAAATCCAGGAATTCCAATTTTAGGTTTTTCTTCAAAAATCCCAAATCCTTACTAATTTTCGTGGACAAATCTATATTCAACCTTTTATTTTAACTTGAGATGAGTAGAAAAAACTTACCTTGACATAGATGACGAAAATCCCTACTTGAAGCTCTCCAAAAATCGCCCAACTAAGAGAAAAATGAAGAGAAATGGCCAAGAACTCAGTTTTAAAATACACACTGCCCAGGCCCGATTTTCGCACTTGTGGCCTCCAGCCTTGCACTGCATGCCCACAGGTGCGCCCAAGCACCCGCACCTGTGGCTTCCCCAGCTCCATCCAAAACTCGCACATGCGAGCCATTCGCCGCATCTGCGCCTTCGAAGGTGCGGAAATAGCCTCGCACCTGCGCGCCCCAACCAAGCCAGCCTCTTCTGCATCTGCGACAAAAAATTCGCACATGTGGCTCCGCACCTGCGGACCAAGCCCCGCAGGTGCGGTCACACCAGATGACAGCAGCCTCAGCTCTTTCTCAAGTTCTAAATTCGATCCGTCAACCACCCGGAATCAACCCGAGGCCCCCGGGACCACCCCGTCCAATCACATCAACCTATTCCAAAACATAATGCGGACCTGCTCGAGGCCTCAAATCGCATCAAATAACATCGAAACAATGGATCGCAACTCAATTCAATCCTTATGAACTTTAAAATTTCCAACTTCTACATTCGATGCCGAAACCTATCAAATCACATCTGATTGACCCCAAATTTTACACACAAGTCACATTCACTATTACGGACCTGCTCCAACTTTCGGAATCGCATTCCGACCCCGATATCAAAATTTTCACTTCCGGTCAGATTTCTCAAAAACTCTCAAATTTCTATCTTTAGCCAAATGACTTCAAAATAACCTACGGACCTCCGAATTCACTTCCGATCGCGCTCCCAACTCCAAAATCACCATACGGAGATATTCCCATACTCGAAATACCAAACGGGCATCAATATCACTGAAATTCAATCCAACCCAAACTTATGAAATTTCTTCTAAAATGCTGACTTCTACAATATGCACTGAAATGCTTCCGGGTCATCCAAAACCCGATTCAAACATACGCCCAAGTCCGAAATAATCATATGAACCTGCTGGAACCTTCAAATACTGATTCTGAGGTTGTTTACTCAAAAATCCAATCTTCGTCGATTCTTCCAACTTAAGGCTTCTGAAATGAAAATTTTCTTTTCCAAATTGACTCTAAACTTCCCGAAATTCAATTTCGACCACACCTACAAGTCGTATCACCTGAAATGAAGGTGCTCATGGCCTCGAACTGCTGAACGACGCGCTAGGGCTCAAAATGACAGGTCGGGTCGTTACAATTGGCTCTTTTCCTCAGTACTAAGTGACTACGGTCACCGGTGTTATGCATATTCTAGGATGGATTTTCCCTAGGCCTGAGAGCCGATTTTAGTACTGAGTGGAATGATGTGTGAGAGTTGTGAGCATTACGTGCATTTCTACACTGTTCATATATGGGCATGTAGAGTATACTGATTCATACATGGGACATTGGACATATCTGGCACATTCTGTATTCATCCTCTGATAAATTGTGAGCATGTCTAATTTTTGTACACTGTCTTATTTAATTGCTGAGTTTTAGTTTGTCACTACCTCTCAGCCTATAGTTTGGGTTTGTTACTTCTGAGTTAGTGTACTCATGTTAGCCCCTGCACCTTGTGTGCAGATCCAGGTACATCGGGACCCGATAGTGGTTGTTGAGCGGTTGTCAGAGTTTTTTTGGACCCATCGAGGTAGCAGCTGGCGCTCGCAGCCTCGATTATCTCCTTCTCTATCTATATGTCATATTTATTTATTTTAGACAACTTTATGTCGGCACTGTATTTTGATATTCGATGTAGTAGCTCATGACTCGGTGACACTAGATCTGGGTTCGGATTTTCTCTTAGTTATGTTTTCAATGATGATTAAACTCTCAAATGCTTTATAAATATGAGACGATTGCTGCAAATGTAGTGGTTTTCCTGAAAATAACTGTTAACAAATGAAATGTATGGATTGCCTGATTTCACGATAGGCGCCATCATAACTGGGTATTTTGGGGTCGTAACAACATTGAACTTTAGGAAAACTATTCAACTATATGTTCATATATCTAGAGGACTTTTCTTTATGTTTAGAATTTTAATTTGGATTTGATGTTTCTATTTTTAAAGATCACATAAAAGAGGTACATACATATTCTTTGTTCTTTGCATTTCCTTCTCAGTCTACAAACTCATGAATCATAAACTTTATGGAAACAACATGTCCAGAGTAAAATAATATTATATCTTTGCAGACACGTTGATACTATGATCTGCTGGTGCCATTGGAAAGAGAACTTCTGGAATCACAATATATACAAAACAAAATGTCCAGATTCTTTATATATTTATATATATATGCTTTTGAATTTAGTTATGATATTCTAATATTATACTTTTCATAGATTTGTGTGTCTTGAGTAAAAATATCAGATCTCTCTACAGACATATCAAAATCACGATCCGCTTATGCCGTTGGAAACAAGACTTCTAGAACTACAATATGTAAAAAGTTTAGGTCTAGATTATATATTTAAACAGATATCTTTTTGCACTCAGTTCTGAATTTATGTCATTATGATTTTTCCAGCTTTGCACGACCATACTAAAAAAATTATATCTCTTTGCAGGGACGTCGAAACTACGATCAGCTTGTGCCATTAGAAAGAGAACTTATGGAGCTACAATAAATAAAAAGTTAAGGTACAAATTATTTTTCAATTAATGTAAATATGCTTTTGAATTCAGTTATGAATTTTTGATATTATACTTTTCACATATTTGAGTGTGATGACTAAAAAAGTCACATTTATCTTGCATACACACCGACAACACTTTTGGACATCGTTGCTGCTTGATTGAATTGAACATCATAATTATGAAGGTGAATTTCGGACTTTTTTCTTAAATAGTCAAAGTACCTCAATTAGGTTAACAAGTATTAAATATTATTCTGTATATTTTTTTGTGTGCAGGTCAGTCATTAAGCTGAAGATACAGTTAATACCATGCCTCAGAAAGAGTTTGGGTGCCAATTCAAGTGATTGATCAATCAAGTACTATTAGATTTGCGTGTCAAATATTTCATAAAACCATCAAACTTGCCTTTCTACAAAAAAAAAATTACTGCTTTGATAGGGGTTGCGCGCAATTTGTCGATACACTACTGCTTCTTGAGGAGGTTCAAATACAGTATATTTTTCGTGTATCTCAACTCAAAAAGTGTCACTTTTCTTGCCCTCATTGTTTATATGTAGATTCGTCAGGTCTACTATACTCCTTGCCTCAAAGGCAGATGCAGACTTATATAATCTGGTAATGAATCTGAATCTCTAATTTTAAATTATAATAGGTTTCATGCTAAAAATATACACTCATAAAGTTTAATTTAGGTTTCGTCACTGCCTTATCTAAGGCTGGTCTTGCTTGCACATATGTGAAGATGGTTGATGGCACTAATACGAATGCCTATTCAATGGGCATGCTTTGATTTAGTTGTTGCAACTTGAGAATTCTTTTGTGACTGTTTCTTTCTCATATTTCATAAACCTATGGCCTGGAATATTAAATTATAATATACTTCACCCGCCAAGAAAATCGTGATGGCCGATGAAGTACACGATAAATATCGTCAAAGTCAAAAGTACATAAAAAAAATAAATAAGTACTCCAGATCAAAATTATGAAAAGATTTTCACATAGAAATTTTGAAGTAGCTATTGGCAATTTAAATTTTAAAGTTTATTTGAACCACCAATTGGCTTCGGTTATGAGACAGCAGTCAAATGAAAGCAGCTGAAGCTCGGAAAGCAACTGCAACACCAGCCACATCCCCACAATTGATCAAATCTCTACTGTTATTGTATTTTTTGAATTACTTCAGCCACTTTTAAGTCAGATAATATTTGTGAAAACCACCCTAATCAAACAACTTTGCTATGCAAACAACAAACAGAGAAACCAAAAATAAAAAATTAAATTCAATGCAATCACGGAGGGTTCATCAATTCAAGCACTAATTTGATTGATGAATAAAAAGAAGTGACATGTAATATAAGTATGCCAACAATATTTTTAGAAGCAACTCAAGGAAATTCATCTATTTATTTTTTATTTTAATTCTTTTGAATATGATCGTTAAATTTTGTCTGCAATATACGTTTTTTTGTAATATTTCTCTTCACTCTTTTTCCTTTGAACTAATTCGCACATCACACGAGTACGAATACCAATTTAAAGTAGCAATACAATATAATATCATTGGTAACAATCATACAAACCGGTAGTCAAGGGCTACACTGACTAGTGCTATTGGTCGAAAATGTCCTTTAGTCTTTGTAGTAGTATAAAAAGTTCTTTGTCCATTTCCTTTCTCAGTTGTAATATAATAATGGAGCTTTCCTTAGAGATTAAGCTTTCAACAGTATTCCTCTCCGCTTTGAGTGTTTGTCGATTGATACGGTAAGATATGTAGATATTTTGTTTCGTATTTTTTATATTTGGTTTCTTAAAATACTATATTAATACTATACCTTATTATATTCGGACTTCGGTATAGTTTGATTTTTCTCCTTTCAATTTTGGTTTATTCAGTTCGGTAATTTTTGTTTATTCAGTTTGAATACTAACTAGTGCATAAAACCATAGACTGTAATATTCTTTAAAGTATTCAAAGTACAAAATTAAAATTATTTGTTAACAAAAGTTTTGCTCTCGAATATCAAGAGAGAGAGAGAAAATTGTACCTAAAGAAATAAATTAGATCATGTCTTGTTACTTCGAGTTAATTGATGAATTTAGAGAGTAAAAGAGAGCAAAATTTTAGATTTTTTTAATGTTTATATTATAATTAATAATATGTGTATTGTTTAATATAATATATATTTCAGTACAGTATAGTTATTTCGTATTTCATTTTAAAATATCAAAAACCATACGAAATACTAAATTTTTTAAAACTAATATCATATACCATACCGAATATCACAATATCGATACCAAATATCAAAATTTTTGTTTTCTATACGATAATTTAACATTTATCCAAATTATGCACGGTCCTACTCCACATCAAAAAGAAAAATGAATTATTCCTTGGAGACCAAGGTTTCAACAGTTCTCCTCTCCACATCACTGAAAAATCGTACTCCCTTCCTCCCTTTTACGTGGAAATGTTTTAATCCTCCTACTCTGAATAGACTAGTGGAAGTATACTATTCCCCTTTATAAATTCTTGTTTGTTTTCTCAAACATTTTGCTTGCCTGTAGTAGGGCTCGATTAAATTTGAATTCGTGTCTTGAAGTTGCACATTAAAGAGTGAAACACTCCGTAATAAAGGCAAATTCATATCTAAAGCTCGATCTTACGTTTTTGGTTAATATCTTAACTTATTAGTTGTCTCTATTAATAAATGAATGTAATAATATTTTCATCAACCTCTCTATTAGAACCAATATAAGCTCTTCAATTTGTAGAATTAAAGCTATCGTTCGGTTTTAGATTCCAAATTTATTTTGAAAATTTTGATTTGGGTGAAGTTTGGTTTGAAGCTGAAAATGTGTTTGGACATCAATTTTCAAACATATTAATCTTTAATTTTTTTTTGAAAAAATATAAAACATGATTTATACCTATAAGTTTTATAAGTTGTCACAAATACAAGGCATTCAAGCCCTATCTAAGTAAAGTTACGGCTTCTTGGTGAAGCCTATATATATATAACAATACCTTCATCAATAATATTCATTATCATTATCACACATCATAGTCCTGAACATAGATAAACTTGGTAACAAAATAATTATTTTTATAATGAATTACATAATACACTATCAGATGACGGAGAAGACGGCATTGTTACAAAATAATAAATGGTAGGCTTTTATTAATACAAAAGCTTAAGGCAATTTTAAAAATATAATAGTAATAGTTTTGGCCAAAACCAGTTGTTGAGCTGGTTTTTAGATTTGAAAATTTGCCAAAATATGAATAAAATTTATGAACAAACTTTTGTCAAAAAGATTTGTAAAAAAAAAAATTGGAAAAGATTTGACAAAATTTATGGCCAAACAGGTTCAAAATATCATCAAATTGTTAGAATATCGATAATAATATGAGTTAGGCTTAGCGGCACGTAAATACATTTCGTGAAAATAATTAAAGTCCTTTATGCGATCAGAGGGAAGAATAATGACATCACTATTTATGCATAAGGTAGGAGCAAGGTTTGTGTAAACACTTTCTTTTCAGACCCTGCTTGTAGAAATACATTGAGGTTTATTGGATGGTTGTTACATATCGTTTCATAATGTATCGTATTGTACTATATTGTATTGTATTGTTTGATGAATAAAATGTTTGGATTGTTGTCGTCGTTTCAAAATCTCATGCAAAAAAGAATATGAAGAATAAACTTGCACCATGACTAAGAAAAAAATTAAGAAACGGAGTACAATTACTGTATAAAAGTAATAAAGGAAAAAATATGATTATTTAATAATAAAAAAGGTGAAATGAGAAGAAGAAAAAAGTAAGGTAACGATGTCACCATACTAAATTCGTCGTTAGATAAAACGGCACTTGTCGTTATTATGTAATAATAAATATAACAATACGATACAATAAAATTTAAGTAACAACCAAAATAAATAATATATTTATAGTAACGATACAATAGAATACCATTGGTAACAATCATACAAACAAGCAGTGAAGGGCTACACTGACTAGTACTATTGGTCGAAATTGTTCTTTAGTCTTTGTCCTAGTATAAAAAGTTATTTGTCCATTTCCTTTCTCACTTGTAATATAATAATGGAGCTTTCCTTAGAGATTAAGCTTTCAATAGTATTCCTCTCCACGTTATGAGTGTTTTTTGTCGATTGGTACCGTACGGTATTTAAATATTTTGGTTTGGTATTTTTATATTTAATTTTTTAAATTGCTATATCAATATCATACCTCATTATATTCAGACTTCGGTATGGTTTGATTTTTCTCCTTTCGGTTTCGGTTTATTCAGTTCGGTAACTTTCGTTTATTCGGTTTGAATACTAACTACTGCATAGAACCATAGACTATGATATTCTTTAAAGTACTCAAAGTACAAAACTAAAAATATTTGTTGACAAAAATTTTGTCCAAAACCACCAAATATCAATCCAGAGAGAGAAAACTGTACATAAAGGAATAAATTTGATCATTATAAATGTCTTGCTACTTGGAGTTAATTGATGAACTTAGAGGATAAAAGAGATTAAAATTTTAGATCTTTTTAATATTTATGTTATAATTAATAATATGTTTATTATGTAATATAATATATATTTCGGTACAGTATCGTTATTTCATTTTAAAATACCTACTTTTTTAAAACTAAAATCATATGCCGTATCGAATATCACAATATCAAATACCAAATATCAAAATTCTTATTTTTGGTATAATAATTTGATATTTATCTAAATTATGCACAGCCTTGCTCCATATCAAAAAGAAAAATGAATTATTCCTAAGGGACCAAGGTTACAACAGTTCTCCCTCTCCACATCACTGAAAAATCGTACTACCTTCCTCCCTCTTACGTGGAAATGTTATAATTAGGAATTAAATAATATTTTATTATATTTTTTTAATATTATAAATTATTAACTATGTACAATTACTGTATTTTCATGTAATTTTTAATTTTCATATATGCAAAATTTCTTATAAAATATTTTTAAAATTTATGTTCAAATTCCACACAAAAGATTAAATATTTTAATCCTCCAACTCTGAATAGACTAGTGGAAGTATACTATTCCTATAAGCCCTTTATAAATTCTTGTTTGTTTTCTCAAACATATTGTCTGCCTGTAATCGGACTCGACTAAATTAAATTCGTGTCTTGAAATTCCACATTAAAGAGTGAAACACTCCGTAATAAAGGGAAATTCATATCTAAAGCTCGATCTTACGTTTTTGGTTAATATCTTAACTTATTAATAAATGAACGCAATAATATTTTCATCAGCCTCTCCCTTAGAACCAATATAATAAGCTCTTCAAATTTGTAAGATTAAAGCTAGCGTTTGGTTAGATTCTCAAATTTATTTTGAAAATTTTGATTTTGGGTGAAGTTTAATTTGAAAATGAAAATGAGTTTGGACATCAGTTTTCAAAATATTTTAATTTTGTTAAAAAAAAACATGAAACATGACTTATACCTACAAGTTCTAAAAATCGTCACAGATACCCAACAGTACCTTCATCAATAATATTCATTATCATTATCACATACCATAGTCCTGAACATAGATAAATTTAGTAACAAAATAACCATTTTTATAATGAATTACATAATACACTATCAGATGACCGAGAAGATGAAGCAACACTGTTACAAAGTAATAATTGGTAGGCTCTTTTATAAATACAAAAGTTTAAGGCAATTTTTAAAAATGTAACAGTAATAATTTTGGCCAAAATTTGGATTTGAAAATTTGCCAAAATATGAATAAAATTTATGAACAAACATGTGTTTGCCAAAAAATATTTGGAAATGATTTGACAAAATTTATGGCCAAACGGGTCCAAAATATCTTCAAATTGTTAGAATACCGATAATAATATGAGATAGGTTTAGCGGCACATAAATACATTTCGTGAAAGTAATTAAAGTCTGCGATCACATGGAAGAATAATGATACCACTATTTATGCAGAAGGTAGGAGCAAGATTTGTGTATACACTTTCTTTTCAAACCCTACTTGTAGAAATACATTTAGTATATTGTTGTGTCGTTGAATTCGCGTGGTGCATTTTTTATTGATAACAAACAAACTTACATCATCAAGATTATAAAACAACTTCTATATTTTGCTAGCGTTTGGTCATAGATTCTCAAATTTGTTTTGAAAAATCTGATTTTTGTGAAGTTTGGTTTGAAGATGAAAATGTGTTTGGACATCAGTTTTGAAAACATATTTCCCAAATTTATTTTGGAAAAATATAAAACATGACTTATACCCACAAATTCTAAAAACTATCATAAATACCCAGCAATACTATTATCAATAACATCAATTATATTATCGTAAACCATAGTCTTGACATAAATAAATTTGGTATAAAATTATCATTTTTATAATGAACTTCATGATACACTATCAGATGACCGAGAAGACGAAGCAACATTGTCAAAAAATAATAAATTGTGGGCTCTTTTATAAAGTACAAAAGTTTGGGAGAATTTTTAAAAAATCTAATAGTGATATTTGGCCCAAAATCAGCTATTGAGCTGGTTTTGGGGTTTGGGAGTTTTTCAAAATGTAAGCAAAATCTATGGTCAAACATGTGTTTGCCAAATAAAACTCAAATTTATTTTGGCAAAATTTATGGCCAAACGGGTCCTTAGGGTGTGTTTGGTATGACGAAAAATATTTTCCCATTGTCCACTGTTTGGTTGCACAAAATAGTTTGGAGAATATTTTCCTATGTATCACATTTTCCTGAAATTGGAGGAAAATGACTTCCCTATGAAAAGTTAGGAAAATATTTTTCAAAAACTCCACCTACTCTCACATCTAACTGCAATCCTCTCCCCCTTTTCAATGCTGATTTTTTCATTTTTTCGGTTTACATATTCAAAATTTTACGAGTTTCAATGTTATGAGTTCAGAGGTTTATGGGTTTGGAAGTTTGCAGGTTTAGAAATTATAGAGTTTACAAGTTCGAAAGTTTAACAGTTCAAAATTTTTATCAAATTTATAGGTTAGGAAAGTTGTTAGTTCGAAAGTTTATGGCGTCATGTTTATTGTATCTAAATTGTTTATGAATACTATTAAGAAGTTATTTTCCTTAATTTGCGTACCAAACACCAAAAAATGAGTAAGATTACTACTCCCTCCGTACTAGTTTATGTGAACCTATTTTCTTTTTGGTCGTTCCAAAAAGAGGCACCTTTCTAAATTTGAAAATAATTTAGTTTAAACTTTCAATTCTACTATTAATGAGAAACTTTTATAACCTCACAAATACTCTGGCCCCATTTTGACTTGTTTATGACCACAAATTCTAAAAGTCTTTATTTTTTCTTAAACTTCGTGCCCAGTCAAATATGTTCACATAAATTGGAACAAATATAGTACTTGTTTTCCAAGAAAATTCTTCAGAATCTAACATCGGGACCACCTTTAAAGTTACCCGGTCTGGTTCCAAATCAGCCGTTCATTCAACACTGCTACAACCTCCGCACGCATTCGTCGACCGGCAGAAGTGCTTTTTCAGTTTGATATGGGCTCCAACCCATGGACTTGGTAGCAGACGGTTCGGATGATGGTTGTGTCCTGAACCCAGTCAGCGGCACATCTCCTATCTCCTAAAGAAGCGGTTGAACAGCTGCGAGCCGCTAGTTTCCTGGAGAACGGCGGGAGAGGCTAGGCGAGACTTAAAGGCTATAGCGAACACCCATCTGGTAAGAGGTTTTTCCAGAAAGCAAAAACCCGAAGGTTAGCCTTGCATGAACTAGGGAAAGATAGAACTCAACTTCACACTGGTTAGCAAAACCCTAGAGCTTCCCTGCTTCGGCAGAACCTTCTACTTTACCAAGTCAAAAGTTTAAGCGGGGACACCACGTCGATTAACTTTGCGTTCCGCCATCACATATTCCACTTCCTTCGACAAGGAAGTCGTCATCCTTTCCGGTGGCCTCTTGGGAACGCCTCTTGTAGGGTCTTCCATGTCTGGATGGTATGTCTTTAGACACCCCACATGGAAGACAGGGTGGATCTTTAGCTTGGAAAGAAGCTGAAGTTTTTAGGCAACTTGTCCTACTTTCTCTATGATGGGGAATGTCCCCTCATACTTGCGGCTGACACCCTTACTAAAAAAGAAGGAAAGATTTTTTGCAATAGTGGATTTTTTTTTTCTCATCCTTCCGCTTGGAAATTCAGTTTCATGATTGAGTTTCCCCTTTCTTCTACATATGCTGGGGGTCCAGCCCTCATAGGAAATTGCCTATGAGATCGCATTCCGTCAGTTTTTTAAGATTGGA